>MU846127.1:20905-97953 GCA_030867225.1 Colletotrichum caudatum
TTCTTTGCATCAGTGGCCTTCCCATCCGCCTTGCCGCTGTTCTTCTTTGCGTCGTTGGCTTTTCCGTCCGCCTTGCCAGTGTTCTTCTTTGCATCGGTGGCTTTTCCGTCTGCTTTTCCAGTGTTCTTCTTGGCGTCAGGAGCTTTTCCGTCATCGCTGCTTATGCCTCCTTTTGTAGCTAGGTTAGCAGGTTCACCTCGAATGTACTGTGGACATCTTATGATCCATACCGGCAGCATCATCCCTAGCTTGAAGGGGTACAGACTCTCTAAGTGCTCTGATTGTCTCAACGTTCCTTGCAACAAGGTCGTCTATCTCGTCTCTCTCTTTAAGGTAGAAATCTTCAAAAGTAGCATCGTCGTCATCTCTTTCAAAAAACGCAAAGTTGCTTGTGGCTGACGCAAGATGTCGAGCAGAATTATCTCTGGAAGCAGCCAGTCCGGAATCGATAACAGCTGCAGCGGCAACGCTTGCAAAGAAGACAACCGAGACAGCCTTCATGGTGTTGGAATAAATATGGTCAGATTGGGGGTTACGAATGCGATTGTCGGTAGCAGGACGAAGGATCGACAAAAGAAAAGGAAAACGATGCGGTATATCTTTGAATCAAGTAGGAAGTTGTCTGCAAAGTTGAATGAAAATAAAGTGCCTGGTTCAATCGAGAAGTCTGGCTCTTATCCGTATGGTTTCTGGCTCCATGACCGACATGTCTCATGGGATATCATTTTCATTTATAGAGACAATCACCTTGGCGAGTGTATTACTCAAGTTAGCTGAACCAAGCACATTAGGGGGGGTGAGTGCTATGATTTCTGGGTCTCTACTCCTGTGGCCACTCAAGTGACCAGGTCTTACACTGGCGGCAATACTAATAGCTGCAAAAAAAAGGCGGAATGGCGTTCCTGGCTTCCGTGGGAAAATAGGGGGCATGTTTGTTTTACCACCAACGTAGGAGTTAGACTCAACCGAGGAGCACAGCGGTGTTCATCTGGTCCCATGTGAGACTGCCATCCCTTCTCCAATAGAGTATGCACACACGTTAGCTCGGAGAACCGGGATGGTTCCCGAGAAATCGGTACTGCAAGGAATCAGATGATTAACAAATCTACCAGGACGCAAAAGCGACATCCCAGATTACTCTATTTGATTTCAGTTGTTTGAACATTAGTTTTGGTCTGTGACCAGTAGTTTAAACATCGGATCATCTCCCCTTGCCGGCCGGCAGCTGTGTGCCGAGTTCCCAAGCACCGCCCCGATTCCTCCGAATATTCCACGGAAGACTGTAACAGTTTGAAGCTTTGACCACCAATCATTATCGCCGCGGACAAATACGCGGGCGCCGAACGCCATCTGAGACATCTAGGGTTGCGGATATACGAATTTAACCGACTGGCTGGGTGGATCGTGGATCACTTGCGCAAGTCAGCTCTCCCAACTCATGACAGAGGGCCTGAGAAGTCTTCAGTTTCTCGTTTCGCGCATTGAATCACTGCGATGAACTTAGAGCTGAAGCCTGGCTCTGGTCGAAGGAACCTTTTTTGAGTGTAATCACTGCGGTCTGAATCAGGCTGACGAAAGGAAAGATTATTATCTCGCTATTTAACCTCTGAAGACATTCCGTTCTTTGTGTAGTTCCACTCTGTAGCAGGTCGCGAGTACAATTACAAATCCACACAACGGCGTGGCTATTACCTTGTCCCTCAGCCTATATCCTTACCATTATGAGCTGCGATGGTCCTGGTTTGCGGTGGACCTTTTGGCCGTGAAACCTAGAGACGATTTGCAGTCTTACATATTTGTGCTTTTTCAGAAACCTACGCGGTCTCGTGTGGCATGGTCGTTACGCAGGCTTTGGAACCAGCCTGCAGACGAGGGTGGGCATGACCACCTAAATCAACACCTGTTCTGGTCATCGTACATAGATCAGAGCTATTTTCATTCGGAGATACCGAGAATATTTCGTTGGCTGCTGCAATGCTTGTAGCTGATGCTGACATTGGAGTCGTCCAACGATTTCTCACCATATATTTTCTTACCAACTTGGACGAAATATTATAATTCCATAGTGGGATTAGCTGAAACACCTGAAGAGAACTGAACTTCATAAACAAACACTTGACAAGTACTTAGCCGCTCGGTATGTGGACTATCTACTGTATCTTGACATTACCGACCTCGAAAGTCTGTACCATGTTCTGTTCGAAGGGCACCGAAAACTGGGTCCCAACCATCTTCACCTCATCAGACTGTATATACTGGTCCCCCGATCCAATCATTGTTCTCCACCGCGTAACCACAGCACCGTCTGTCGAGGCCTGCACGAACATGCTCAAGTCAAACACAAGGTTCTGCGCACCGCCCCAATTAACTGCAACAATTACCAACTTCGAGTTGGCACTGTCATATGCTGCCACAACGTGATCAGCGCCACCATCCAGAATCAGCATGCCTTGGCGGATATGGCGCGAAAACTGCGCGAGTACAAAGTATTTCTGGTTTGCGGCTCCTATTGTACCCGCATCGTTGTCGGCGTCGATAACGCCCCAACCTCCGCCATCGAGGACCTGCCAATAGAGCCAGGCTGATGGCCTCAGCCAGCGGAAGTCAAGGATGAGGTTGCTTGTAAGGTTTCGGCCTGAGCTGTCGCTCTCGCCGTACTCGCTGTTCCATAACGCCAAGGCGCGGTCTACGGCGATCTTGTTGACTCCGCCACGATCGCCTTCACCATACTGGTATCCATGGACGTTAATCCTCCCAGTCTGCTTGAGTGCATCATCACTTAGCCCCTGGAGGGTCTTGACGGCCTGGTCGTAGTTGTTTTCATCCGAGGCAGAGATCAAAATGTTTTGTAGTCCACGGTCGTTAAGCTCTGATCTTAGGGAGCCGATTATACTGTTTTGTGAGTCCCAGCTAATATGGCAGCCCTCCTGTGTGTTATCTGCCACCCACCAGCTTTCCGAAGGCTCATTGAATGGATCAACTGACAGATAAGTGATGTTCCAGTTATCTTGGGCATATTTAGCGATAGTTGCCAAGTATACAGCGTGCGTTGCAAGGTTCCATGACTGGATGTTTTCGCTCCCGTCGTCGGATCCGGAAGGGTTATGGTTCTTGACCATCCACCACATGGGTGAATTTGAGAAGAGCTCGAACTTATTGGCGCCACGGTCACGAGCCTTTTCCATCATAGTACGTTGTTTCAAGTCGTTATTCCAGTTCCAGCTGCTGGAAGCCGGGTCGGCGTTGAGCCAATCGACCCAATAACCAGTGACTTGCCTCGAGGGCTTTATGTTCCAGGAAGAGACCATACCCTCACTGCCAACCTGCGTTGTGCTAGAGGCACCGGCGTTATGGCGGACAATGTTGAAGCCGAGACCGGGGAGGTTCACGCCGCCAAAGTTGACGTAATTGGTGGTAAAGAAGATGTCGGCGAGGTCATCGCGGTCTCCAAAGGCCTGTGCCCACCACGCAAGAGAGGTTCCCCATCCTTCCCATACACCGTTGTTGGACAGGGCGTTGATGGTAATTGTCGTGTCTGCTACGACAAAGGGTATAATTGCCAGACTCAGGGCCGCGGCAGACCAAGATTTGGATTGCATCGCAGAATAAAACGAATGAAGGCAAAGAACGAATGTAACGAATGAAGGTAGCGAATGAATGTAATGAACGATGGCCTGAGAGGCACGAGGTTGTCGGGTTTCGATCATCAGAACTCGAAAACAGTCATCAGTCTTTATGTATTTTGATCAATAGATCATCAACCTGGGGGTGTCACCGGATGACGGGATCGACGCCAAGCAGGGGTCATCTCCCCTGGCCTCATGTGTCAATCGTGGCAGAGTCAGATAATGCAAGGATCACGCCGCTATTAATCAAGCCGCTAATGTGTTCAGGTCTTGGTATAGTCATGCTTTCTTGGTATCAGGACGCTAGCTTGGATATTTTGCGCCGGATACCTATAATGACCCTCACTTTCGAGACTCATACTATGTATGGCATAATTAGAGGTCGCCTTGATACATTTAGTCTCCCAACAGTTGCACACACGGTGGCCGTGATGGGGATTCTTAATTTCTTGGTGTTATCTTTTCAATCAAGTAAGGGGGAGGGGTCAGTTGCAGGGGCTTTATGCGTTTCATCTTGGAGAACACATGTGACTAACAGTAGGGCTTTGTATAATATGTCTATAGATGAGGCGATAGATTGAACCTTGAGCTAAAAAACCCACAAGGACCTTATAAACCAGTCTAGGCCTTGGACCAGCCAAGGGCGCCCAAGCCGGCCTAGGCCTTAAACCTGATGATTTTAGCGCATACGTAAGCTAAAGAACCGGGTGGCAGTCATTGTTGTCGGGAAAACGGCTGTTTTAATTGCGTGCAGCAATCAACGCTTTAGATATCACTATTTTTAACACCCCGTGACAGATTCCCCCAGCTCAGCACCAGCACCAAATACAAATCTGTTTTAACTCTCAGTAACCTTCTTGTCCAGTAACAGTTCTTTGCAAACCATCCAGTATTCTTCATTTGAACAATGCCAACACAGTGTCTATAATGCTTGGCCTTAACTTCACTTCAATCACAAAAGCGTAAATGACTAATACAGTATACATGTACCTATGCTTTATTGAAAATAATAACTGTTTCTCTGCCTACCCAGGTTGAGCTGCCTCCGAGATAGCCGCGTATTTTCACCAAGACCTCAGTATATTGGATATATGAATTCAAAGACTAGTCATCGCTTGGAAATGTGTCAGCAAATTGAATAGCTTGGCGTGCTGTGCATATTTCCCATGTCGGACATGTGACTGCGGGGGTTTGAGACGATGACGCGAGTCAGACATAGACAGCAAAGCAGTACGAGTCGAAATTAAGGCTTGAACCCAGTATATTGGTCTAATTTCATGGTTGAAACGAGAGTATCTGGTGGACTCGGACATGTATGGCAAAAAAGCACCGGCTAGTGTAAGCTCGCATTTTGCTGATACTACGACTGGAGAGAGTGTAAATTATGAATAGATCATGTATGCCCAGGTGGTACCGAGTGCTAGTTGACCTATAATCAGGTAGTCTCGTCATATAACCTCTCGAGAACAGGGCCTGACTCCCGTAATGAAGTTTTGTTGACATTTCCAAATGATGTAGCATCTTCCTAAATTGGGTATACATCATCCTAGCTATAGCTATTTGGTTCACAATTACTGTACGAGTGATACATATTATTGCATGACAGATAGCAGAGCAGCGGCTAGACTAGGCTTGGTATACGCACATACAAAATGTGCCAGTATTACTCTGCGCCTACGAATTTATGCGTCTCTAAAGTTAGAAGTTCATTTTTACGACTTCTTATAGCGATTCGACCACAGAGAGCTACAGCTGCATAGAAACAGTGCGTCGCGGGCTGTTGGAAAGTTGCATTGTGTGTAGAATCTTGCCCTTAGCTCGAAGTCGTGCTTCAATGCTACTTCGAGTGCCAGCGGCATAACTGGAGCCGAGTATACTAGAAGATATTTAAACTTGTCGCCGATTAATGCATCATCCAGACTCATTTCTATGTATTTAGATGTCCATAGCTATACAAACCACAAAACACCATGCTTAGGTTTACACCCTGGAAGTAGGGTCGCATAAAGCTCCATAATCTTCCAGCTGTCAGTTGAGTTGTATTGCCAGTCCCCAGAAACTCAAAAGTGGGACGGTTAGCATTCGTCTGAAGCACATAGTTGAAGCTAAATCGCCCCCAATTTCCCCAATGCAAACCACACGTGTATGTACCTTGTTTAAAACGTTGCTTTTTTGTTGAGATGAAAGAAACTTTGAGATAATAGGCCGACTCTGTTAAGAGCTTAATGTGCTCAAGATTGTTATTTGTGATCAATATCTTTGTTATTTGAGGATTGCCGGAAATCAGCATCCTAGCTTGCATGCACACGTGGACGATTACGTATACATAGAACACACATTATGTACATGTATATCCGTATGGGTGGCACAAAAGGCGCGCTCGAACCCTACTGTGGCCCTCGCACAATACTCAGTCTCGGATCGCTATCCAGGGAAATCGGCTAGATTAGGTTCACAATACCCTTGGCGTTGCCCGCCACTGCTCGAATCGTACATGGCAAACTTCCCCCGACTCAGCCCCCACCAGGGACTGTGGAGGAAAAGAAGATCCGTCGTGTGACCATACATACAATCTTGCAACCGAGCCAATGGCCAGTGGCAACCCTGCAACGTTGGTCACACAGACAGTTCTCAGGGAAAGGAACGCGAGTCCGTTCGACTGACTCAAGAACTGTTACATTTGCTTCAGACTGACGCGCGATCTCAGACAGGATATCCGTAGTCTGAACCCTGATTGCCAAGGCTTAGGGCACTCTTGTGATTGGATGATCATGTCACACTAACTATCCTGAAATGCCAACCGTTCTCTACAGAAAGTTTATAAGCATAGGTACCAAGACTTAGCTAATATAGCCATTTAAAACCCCTGCTCAAGGACAACCAACTAATTAATACCTTATAAACAGAAGCACAAAAAAGAGAAAAAGTCCAGAGGTTGTATCACGTATACTAGAAGAAAAGTTTTATAGGATGGCAAAAGTGAATGGGCCCTAACCAGGGATCGAACCTGGGACCTCTCCCAGAACTGGGTTGGTAACCCTAAGGGAGAATCATACCGCTAGACCATCAGGGCTGATGAATGGATAGATGATGCTCAGGACTTATTCCCGACTTGTCAAGAATCAGTAATGCGGCGTTACTTCCAGCACACACTAGTTTGTGTAAAGAAATCATCACGTTTCATTTACTTAGACTATTCTATTCTCAGACTAAAATTTGATATCCTTCATGTGCGGGGTACATACGTATCCTTCTAATTGTACTCCATATAAGCCCTTGCCTGGCCGCCCATGAACTGATGCTACAGGGTGTACATGAAATCAGGTCTCTGGTCCCCCAGTGCCTCGATCTCTTTCTCCGACTTGTTTTCTGCCCAGTGGTCCCTCTTTCCATGTCTCCTCTTGTCGTTCTCCATCCTCAGTAGCGTTGTCATGAGCACACTGCCGAGACACAAAAAGACAGACATGTAAGCAAGCACAACGCCATGGCCTTCAAAGAAGCGAGGCTCGCGAAAGTAAATGTTAGAGCTGACGATGCCGTTGAGGTTGCCCCATCCTATGACAAAGCCCAAGACCACGCCGCGCTTGTAAACCCCTTCGACATTGTTTGCGACCCAGGTAATGGTGTTGCTGATGCACGGGTAGATGCCGAGGGCTCCCAGAAAGGTGCCGGCGTACTTGACCTGGGGGCTCTCGGTGGCTATGAGCATGCAGAAGCCCACGATGCCGATCAGGCTGACGAATATGTTACAAAGTCCACGTTGTTGGGTTCTGTCTGCCACCCAACCGACAAAGACCGTGAAAGCGGCTGCCACGGCGTAGGGCGGCACGGTCATCAACTGCGATCGGACAGTGCTGGTGTTCCATCCGAGCTCATTGACAATGGTGGGCAAAAACAGGCTAAAGGCGTACAGCGGCATATCACAGCCCATGTAGATGGCCATGCCCAACCACATCTTCCAGTCTTTGACCGCTTGCCAGAAGAAGGTCATCTTGAATTCTTCATGGTCAGCCGAGGCCTGCTGGTCCATTTTGAGCCGGCGGATGACGCGGAGGCGGTCGTCCTCGGACAGGAATTTGGCCTCATCGGGGAAATCGTGCACCATCCAGAAAGACGCAACCCCGAACAACACCGTTAGGAGGCCTTCCAGGATGAATATCCAAGCCCAACCGGGTCGTCCACCGACGCCGGCCATCTGTTCAATTGCTGCGGCTAGGGCACCGCCAAATGAACCCGAAACGGCGGCCGCAGAGAAGAAGATGGCCTGCGTGCGTAAGTAGGAGACGCTGAAGGGTGCAACTGACGGAACTTACGGCACGAATACCAAACTCGGATCGCTTGTACCAACAGGACAGGTAGTAGTTGACGCCTGGGAACAGTCCTGCTTCCGTGAGACCCAGAAACCATCGAGCGGCCATCAGGCCGCTCCAGTTATGTACGAAACCCATGCCGGTCATGGTCGCGCCCCAGAGAACCCTACAAGATTAGAAACAAAGAACTCCCAGTCTCGGGTGGCCGGCGATTCGGCTTGAGCTTACATGATGATGGGGATGAATATTGACGGGCGAAGCCTCTTGAGGAGAATGTTTGTCAACGGCTCAAACACTGCGTATGAGACGAAGAATATGGTAAGCGATGAGTTGTACTGCGAGCTGGTTAATTCCAGGTCGTGATTCAGGCCGGCGATCTTTGCATTTCCGATGTTTGTTCTGTCAAGAAACGCTAGCAGGTAAAGTATGCAAAGCTGTAGATTGGTCAGTCAGGCTTGATTGAAGACATGATTAATAGGAGCGCAATCAAGTACCCATGGGATGAGCATCCAGTCAAGCCGTCTGACCAACTTTTGGTCCTATATTGGGTGACATGTTAGAGGTTTGAACACTTCTCAGCGCGCTGTAATACATCGCTCACGTACCACATCTAGTCTCTCCTCTTCACTGAGATGGGCATCCGGGTCATTTACGTCGACCTGCCGGCCTTGGTCTAACGTGTGGGAGGCGCCGGCCTTTTCGATGTTGTCCATTGTGATGCTATATTGACGTGCTGAACAAAGCTGCGGTTGGTCTGCTGCGGTTCGTCTCCTCAAGAAATGATAGTAGGTGTAATAAATGGAGATGCGATTGAAGTGATTAGGGCCGACGATGCAGAGTTTGGTCTACCCGTGGCTTCGGATGTGAGGTGGCGCGATCATGACGAAAGCCAGACCATAACGGCGGGAGATTGGTCAATATAAGGAACACCGTACGTGCCCGCAACGGTGGCATGTGCGCGGGGGGGGTGAGCAACCTTCCTCTACTGTATAGAACTTCGGGATACACTCGGCAATGAAACCCTGCGATGGAACGTGCATATCTTATCAAACTAGACAGACAAATCGGAGCGAAGCAGCTTTACACGGCAAGCAAGACCTATCATCAATAGACGTTTGTTCGACTTGGCGACAACAGGAACTATCCGAGGCGGGAACTGTACTCGGCCAGACATTTTCTATTAATGATAATAAGATTCGAGACAAGAACTTCAGCATTGCTTATTAAACCAGGGTATCCGTCTCGACAAGCCACAATAGGAGTCTCGGCAGTCTATTGTGTTGTCCGGATGATGAGGATCCAAGCCCAATGAATTCGCAGTTTTCTCGCGTTGGATTGTTTTCTCTGGGACAGCTGAATCTTTCTTGGCTTCTAAAGTTCGGCAATTGAGAGGACATCAAGAGTACCTTGAGCTCTGCAGCTGACGCCCGGGACATCCAGGTTACACCACGTACTCACTGGAAGTGTGGCAGTCCCAGGGAAAATACAGGTCGAAACCCCGTCTTGGAACGGACTTTGATCCAAGGTGGCGTTTTGCGCGAGGGGGCAGAGTCATACTGACCTATCCGCTCGAGGGAATAGGCACTTGCTATTAGATCTTATTTTTTGACAAGGAGGCTTTCTGGGAATGGGAGATTGAGGCAAAACTGCATGGGAAAATCCAGGGGCCGCAGGAACTCGGGGAATAATACTGCTGCGTGCGTTATCCCCGGCAACGCCCCGCGTGTGCAAGTTTTGTCTGCCAGTTACGAGCCGAAGCTCGTCTGCAAGCCAGGCATATTGACATTCATCGATTGAACGCCAGGTAAGCTGGGTAGCACAAGCGCCTCCTTGGCGGCAGAGCGTGCTGTATCGAGGGCCGTAATTGTCCAGGTGATGCGTCACCGACGCAGCCGCCACGGGGCGACTGAATGCAGAACGGGCAAGTGGAGTTCCGTTACGGGTGGTGCCCACGTGAGGACAAGGGGTGGTGACGCCGTTGTTCGAGATCTGTGTTGCGGTGGTACGAAGAGGACGGCGAGGAAGAGCAGCAACCAGATTGGCCACGTAGCCAATGGTACAGATCTTTCGGTTGAGACCATAGTACCGTATGCGACGGCGATACTATGCAGCTGCCCGTTCCGCGAATGAGTACTGGTCATCCAGACCAATGCATCCTGCCGGGGCTGTTTGGTAGGAGGGCAATCGGCGTGCGTTTGAATGAGACCAAACCAAGTCCCCCGTCGTGATTGGAATTCGAATTGAAAGCTCGTAGCCAATACGTAATGGGCGGTGTGTGCCAGGTCGGGATCTGCATCCCGCATGAGCTGGGGTGGTGATCCTTGGTTGGCAAACTAGAAGCGATGACTTTATTATCCTCACGTCTCCTGGAACAGCAAGCCTGGGCCCAATGCCACAGCCAGCCTGACAAGACAGAACTTAGTCTCCAGTGTACAGCCGCTGTCCAATGTCGAGGAGTCGTCCGAACGGCTACAGGAGTCGCTGCAAGAAGCCGACGACAGGGACCCCGAGATTTGGCTGGGGCATCTGGGCCCGTACCGGCCGTAACAGGACCCGAAGCCCTGGCTTGGCAACCTGCGGAAATGTTAGCCAGACTGACGGTCGAAACTTCTGTCGCGACCCGGGCCCTTGACGCGGGGGGGGGGGAGAGGGAGGGGAAGCAGAGGGGAATAAAAGCACCAGCTGGCGACTGTCCGCCAACGCTGGCTGACGGCCTTGCCGGTTCGCCCCCAGACATGCTGACTAATGTCACGACGGATAGCGCCGGTCTCGCTCGGCGACAAGCCCCACAATCACCGCCAATCCCCGACCGCACGACATGGCGCTTTCGGCGGCGGCGTTTTTGACGTGTGAACTTCTACCCACTGACCCCCCCCCCCCCCTTCCTCATTCGTGTGGACTGAAGACGACTGCTGACGACGCTCTGCGGTGCGGTCTGCCGGTCCTCACCTAGAATTGTGGGCTTAGTAGGACGAAACGCTGACTGGTCGGCAGCTCACTCGTATACCAACGCTCAATCCTCTCTCTCTCCCCACCCTCCAGCCTTCCAGCAGCTCTCACCCGGCAGGGATAATCTCATAGTGAGGGGCATCTCTCTCCCTCACATCCCACCTTCGTCCCCCATCACCCCTGTCACCACCTCGTCATGGCCAAACGCGTCTGCATTGTCGGTATGAACCCCTGAAGTCTCCCGTACCCGATCTGAGCTCACCCTCTCTTTCCGTGTAGGCGCCGGCCCGTCCGGCCTCGTCGCCGCAAAGACCCTTCTCCACAACGCCCCCGCCGGCGCCTTCACCGTGACCGTCTACGACGCTCAGCGCCGCGTCGGCGGCCTGTGGCCCACCCGCGCCAGCGACGCCGACGGCCTCG
The DNA here is from genome assembly GCA_030867225.1 of Colletotrichum caudatum. Classification (NCBI taxonomy): domain Eukaryota; kingdom Fungi; phylum Ascomycota; class Sordariomycetes; order Glomerellales; family Glomerellaceae; genus Colletotrichum; species Colletotrichum caudatum. Next base: position 32,211 of record MU846127.1, read on the forward strand.
TCCACCCGCTCATGGCGGTCAACCAGAGCCGCCACACCGTGCAATTCAGCGACTTCGCTTGGGCACCCGAGGACCCCGAGTTCCCGCGCGCCTGGATGGTCGGACGGTACCTCGAGCGGTACCTCGACCGCTACGGCCGAGGTGCCGAGGTGAAGCTGGGCCGCCGCGTCGTCAAGGCCGACCTGCAAGATGACGCGACGTGGCGCGTCACCGTCGAGCCGTCCGAAGGCGGCGGCGGCGGCGGCGGCGGCGGCGGCGGCGGCGGCGGCGGCGGCGAGGAGGGAGAAACGCGCGCATTCGACTACCTGCTCGTCTCGTCCGGGTTCTTTGGGAAGCCCCTGGTCCCAGACATCGGGGCCGGGGACGCAACGGTCCCGGTGGTCCACAGTAGCAAGTACCGCGACCTGAAGGGGCTGTTTCCCGACGGCGTGCGGAACGGCGGCGGCAAGATCCTGGTCGTCGGTGGACAGATGTCGGGCGTCGAGCTTGCGGGCACCGTGGCGACGCACATCTCCGCCGCCATCAACACGCCGGGGCCGAGCCCGGTCCCGGGCGCGGACAAGCTCACCGTCGAGCACCTCGCGCAGCGCCCTACGTGGGTGTTCCCCCTCCACACCACGCCCAAGGTAAGCACCACCCTCCTCGCCACTTGACCCGAAACCTCGCGCGTACATCGCTGACCCGGTCCAACCGAAATACAAAGCCCGGCTCGACCGCAGCCCCTTTCCTCCCCGTGGACTTCCCGTCCTACAACCTCAACAACCGCCCCCAACCCCTTACCAACAAACAAGGCCACATCACCCCCGACGCCGCGAAGGTGACCCACGGTTTGTGCGCGGTTTCCCTCGGCCAGGACCAGTCCGAGTTCTCCCCCGCCGTCGCCGTCACCCCGGACCACCACTCCGAGCCGGCCTACCTCGCCATGAGCGACAACTACATGGAACTCGTCCGCGCCGGCCTCATCTCCGTCTCCAAAGGCAAGCTCGCCTCCGTCGCCGGCACCACGGCGACGCTCGCGGACCCCTCGTCCCCCAAGGTCGAAAACGTCGCCGCCGTCATCTTGGCCACCGGCTTCGATCCTTCCCCTTGCCTGTCCTTCCTTCCGCCCCGGGTCCTCGAAACTTTGAACTACGCCCCGCAGCACCCCGACCTGCCCCTCGCTCTCGCCTTTCACGGCACCCACGTCAAGGATTTCCCCTCCCTCGGTTTCATTGGCTTTTACCGGTCGCCCTACTGGGGCGTCATGGAGATGCAGGCCCGCTTCTTCGCCGCCCTCTGGGCGGCCCCCTCTCTCGGCCCTCGGCCCCCGAAGCTCTCGGACGCTCTGCTCTCGGACGCGTCGGAGAGGACCACGGCGTCCCTCCGCGACGACCCGCGGGTCTCCCAGTTCCCGATGGGCGACTACGCCTACCTGATGCAGGAGTTCTCCTCCGCCCTCGACATCCCCATCTCCCCGCCCCTCGAGCCTCCCACCCCCGTCCTCCCGCACAACAACAAGCCCATGGATATCCTCACGCCGGCTCGCTACATGTCCCCCCTCGCCGACGAGGCCGCCAAGGCCGAAGCCGCAAAGTCGCTCCAACAAACCCACTCCACCGCCGTCGCGGGCCTGACCACGAGCCGCTTCGTCCCCAGGGCCGTCTTCCGCAGCCTCTTGGGCACCTGGAAGCTCGAACGCGGCCTGATCAGCAGACTGCCCAGCCATCCGAGCGGCCACTTCAGCGGAACGGCCCAGTTCCTCCTCCGCGACAGGACCGCCGACGGACTGAAGTGTGTCTCGGGCTCCGTCCCCGCGGACGGCCCCTCGAACGACGACGGCGACGACGACGGCCTGGCCGCGGAGTACCTTTACGTCGAAGACGGCGAGTTCCGTGCCGATAACGGGCTTGTGTTCAGGGCGACGCGTCGCTACGTCTGGCGGTATGACGAGAAGAAGGATGTCGTGAGCGTCTGGTTCGCCAAGACGGACGACGCCAAGCGGGCCGACTATCTCTTCCACGAGATTGAGTTCCTCCCGCCCCCAGACGAGGACCAGAAGCCGTGGCAGGCCAAGGCGGGCCACCTCTGCATCGACGACTTCTACGATGTCAAGTACGATTTCGCTTTCAAGGCTGTCAACCTCAAAGAGTGGGACATTCAGTACACGGTGAATGGGCCCAAAAAGGACTACACGATACATGGGACATATAGACGTTAAGATTCGGACAGAAAACACAGAGCAGTTGAACAAGCAAGACGTACATATGCCATGGAGCCAATTTTATGCATCAAAACGGAAGAGGTTGATAAGAGGTACGGTTGTCAGGTTGGTTTGTAGGGTGGAATGGGCTATTGGTACGTGTAATCATTCTTGTAGGTTCTGCTTATGCACGCTCTCTTCCATCCGTTCCCCTTTCGTGGGCTCTTCTTTTTCAGCGAAGCTCAACGTCCAATCTCGCCACACCCTGGATGTTCTCGAGGAACCCCGCGCTCACAACATCTTCCTCGGCCCCACGTGTTGTCAAGCGATAATACCTGTTCAAAAGAGGACGGTCTGGAAACGGACAGGCAGTCGCAGTCGCGATCTCACCATCAAACGTCAGCGGTCTTGCTACAGTCGACGAAATGCCTTCCGACTGAAGATTCAGACCCGCATCATCCATGAAAACATCTCCGTCGTCGTCAATCTCTCGCATGCTTCCGTCTCTTAAAACGGTCCTTCGTCGCACTCCTTTCGTATCGCCGGCGTTAAGTGCCCAGCAACGAACCAGACCATCTCCACTAAATGCCCAGACCAGCATGTCGGGGCCTGCGTCCAACGCGAGATCGACGATGCCGGAGCAAATGGCAACAGGCTGTCCGTGAACCTCAATGGGATATGATGGTCCGCTGCGTGGGAGGTACGGCCTCTTGAAGCCATTATCATGGGCTACGGCATCTCGAAGCTTGGAAACTGGCCTCCACGCGGCCCAGTCTGCCATTGGTCGATCGAGCATGTCAGCCAGGTCGGTAAAGCGGGAGATATCTTTGAACATATCCGGAGGTAAGGTGTAAAAGACAAGCAGCTGTTTTTCCGACCGAAAGCCTAGCTGGTCCACCCATCTTGCTGTGGGGAACGCGGCGGCAACTCTGACTCCGTTGGCCAGGTCGGCTCCCACAGCGCATAGGCTTGGAGCATTCGAGCAAGCCGTGGGAGGTGGGCAAAACTGCACCTTTCTCTGGAGGCGAGTCATCGACCCGATTGGCGAATCAGCACCAAGGCAGAGGTATCCGGTTCTTGGGTCCGTGAAGAGGATGTGAGAACCGTCGCTTAGGGGCACGGCCCTGTAGTTGTCTGCGGCAGTGGACCTGTATCTATGAACCTTTTGCTCCCAACCCCTCCAGGTTGTCTTGCGGAACGGTGGAGGGCTGATTGAGGCACTCAGTTGCTGTTCTGTAATTGTATAGACACTGGATGTTTCTATTTCGGAGCCAGCAGCGGATGTCTCAAGTCGTGAGATGACGGCCGGGATTTCTGGAGGATATCCACCATGGCTGCCGCCCAGCGACCCCAGGATTATCTGCATTGAATTCGGACTGCAGTCTGCTGCCGCTGCTGAGCTAATGAGCCGGAGCTTCTTGGTTGGATCCACACCCGGCCGAGGCGGGAGAAAGTAGACAAAGTCGCTTCGGGTGGACAGCGGGAAACGACGGACAAGGTCCCGGTTGGTCTGGGTGTCAACCCAGTGCAGTTCAACGGCAGAAGAGGAGCCAAAAGCGACGCAAACACGTTGGGGGCAAATGGCGACCGACCGTGGCGGGTTGTCGACCGTGCAAATGTTTCGATAGATGGATCTGGGTCCTGTCTCGATAGGAGGCGGCAGCGAAGGCGGCCGGCCGCGACACACGCACAATCGAGAGCTTTCCTTCAAGCAAGCGTTAGCTCATGTACTGAAGTGGTGAGAGGATGTCGTAGTCACCTCTTTCCCCGGCATCAGGCCTGTGATGTCACAGACGATGCCGTTTCGGCCGTCAAGAACGGCAGCGATAGAGTAGCGCCCCCAAGACGTGTCCATGGCGCAGGAGAGAACTCTATATGGGCATATAATGGTTGAAACAGGGCGCAGAAGGCCCTTGTGGCGTTGCGACGTCTCTTGCTACGAAGACATTGGCCACCCGGGAGACTTGATGTTTTTGCAACGATGGTTCAATTCGAAGACGTGGATGATGCAACCGAAGCTGGCCATTAGGAAACGGCCACACATACTTGCGGTGTATCTGGCACTATCGTCATCGATGCCGGGTGTCGAAGCATCAGATCTGAGGTCGATGAACTGAGTCTGACTGACTTGGACGAAGGCAGGTTCGGGACCGCGATGACTTGGGCCCAAGGTACACTCCCTGGAGAGCCACTTGGACATGACCAACTCCTGGTTCGTAAGCTGGTCGTGGGTCTCAAGCATAGCCTTGTTTTGCTCCTGGTCGATGAGGGTGTCGATGCTGGACCACCACCCGCCTCGCTTGAACATGGTGACGAGAACACTGTGGCTGAAGCTCGCCCAAAACCAGGATCGGCAGGTGTGTCGAGCAAGATTGAAATCGTATGGGTCGAGAAGGACGTAGATCTGGTGCAGGATCTCAACTGGGAGACGCATTGCTGTCGGAAGCAGCTGTGGCGCGTCATTTCCGTGGCCTAAATGGACGACATTGTCGGGGTGGGCTTTCATGGCGACAACGGACCAAAGAGTCGGAGAGAACATGGACAAATGATGAAGAGAATGATGTATGCAATGACTGCGTTGCGAAGAGAGTGCCTCGGGACCGGAAGGCCTAGTCCAGCACTGGTGATGACGATGTTGGTGATGGCGCGAATGCAAATGCCAATGTCGACATGGAATGGAGGTGACAGATGGACGGAGTGGCGGCGAAGAGATGCGGCAGCCGGTGTCAAAGGAGGAGAGGGATTACGCTGGAGGCTACACAGTCCGAAAGGACTCGTCGCTTACGATTGAGTAGGTACGTAGGCCGGTGGGCAGGTAGGTACGTCGACTGGGATGTCAAGCGCCATGGTGCCATGTTCTGGGAGAGAACAACACGGGGCAGCAAGAGCTACTTCTGCACCTGATCGTTGGAACTGCAGCGGTAAGCCCATCAAGCAATAATGGGTTCAGCGCCTTCTCGAAGTTTGGGGATGTCGCTTGAACGGCCACGACGAAGGAAGGCATCCATGATTTACTTATGATAGAAAGGAACTACATGGCTGGCTAGCCTTTGAAGAAGAAAAATGAGGGAAAAAGGTTTCTGTCTCTGTTTTGCAGAGTACATAGTAGAGTTTGTCAGATCGACACTCTAACTGATGTTGGTCGGTTAGCTCAGTTGGTTAGAGCGTGGTACTAATATTTCACCTGAAATGTTGTGTAATGCCAAGGCCGGGAGTTCAAGCCTCCCACTGATCATTTACTTTTGTCAAGCAAGAAACAGCCAACTCGCATATCCAATACATTGTTTTTTTCAATGGCCTTTAACTTGTTGCGGAACTAGCATGTGACTGACATATATCATTGTTTTCTTGTTGGTTTATGTCTGCGTAAGACGGCCGGTCGGCCCTGTTGCGCCCACAAGTCTGGTCTGGCTGCAGCACCGAACCGCCGCCGTATCAATCCTCCCAGTCGCTTCTCCCCCGGGTCTTAATGTTCTTCCTTACCCTTCTGCCGGGAGTCCGACATCGCATGCGGGTAAGCAGGAGCTAACTATATCATGGAGAGAGGGACGAGTCTGCGTAAGCGTTTTTGGACCTTTCTGGGCACCATCGACGCCCTTGAAGCGGGGCTGAAAACGCCGACCACATGATTGCTATGTAGCAGTGCGAGCGAGCGGCGGGGAATCCAAGTCGCGAGCTCCGACTTTTGACCATCCCCTAGCCCCGGTAGCTGCCTAATACTGAGTAAAGACGCATGGCATGCCCGGATCCGTATATTCCCTGTCGTCACCGCTCTCGGGCGGGAACATGCTCGCCTGCATTCCGTCGGCTACTAGAGCGACGACGTATGGATCCCAAGCCGCCAAGGCCTCTAAAAAATAAAATAAAAAACCCTCTTATTAACCTCTGCTAGGTTCGTGGGCGCGATTTGAAGTGGATCACTGAGGCAGAGCACACATGACATGCGCGTGAGATTCGGATAGCCGAGTCGATCAATGGCTGGAATTCGTAGTACGCCCAGAGCTGTCGCTCGCTGATAAGACGGCCCCCACTTGGTTCGCCGGGAATAAAACACATTCTGCAGGCTGGAAACAAAGAAAAGAGAAAAAAACAAGAAAAACGCAATCTCTTGGACCGGCGCGCGGGGCCCCCCTCCGGTCGGAAGGCCCGCAACAGACCCACAAGGTCCGCCGCGGCTTCTGAAGGGCCCATGCATTCCGGACGAAAGGGGAGCTTGTCCTGCTCGGCTCAGGCTCAGGCCTCTCTCTATTCGGCCTGCCAGACATGTCAGCCGACACAGGCAGCGGTATCCCTCCCATTTAGCCCCGACGGACGGACGGGACCGGGGGGGGAGGGGGGAAGCAAAGACGCAGGGTTGTTCAGATAACGAAGAAGAAAAAGAGGAGACGAGTGCCAAAGCGTGTTTGTTGAAAGAAACGGGAGGGGGTAGAAACCGCTTTCCCACGACCCATCATCGTCGTCCTCGTGTACCTAGAGAGAGAAGTTCGGGGACTGAGGAAGATGTACTGCATTTATTTATTTATTTGCTACTCTGCGGCGAGATCGTAAAAGATTTGTGAGCGGGGAAAAGGACGAGAAAAGAAGAAGAAGAAACAGAGAAGAGAAAACCCGTTTACGACAGCCCGAACTCATTCCGAGATTTCTCCCTCCTCCCATTCAGCCCTGAGGGCCTGGCGAGAACGCACCCCGGTAACCCCCACCCTGGTCGGACAATTAGTTCCAAGGGACTAGTAATAGGCATATCGTACTACTAACTACTACTACTACTACTACTACTACTACTAGTTTAGCTGGTGCTGCCCAAAAGTCATTTCCCCTTATTTCCAGACCTGCGTGCCCTCATAATCGCATAATCGCTTCTCTCTTCCCTCCCCGGCAACCCAATGGCAGAGCCTCAGGACTCGGCAGGCAACGAGGTATATCCGTAGGCTACTACGCAATACTTCCGCTGTGTATGCAATGTCGGCACTCGTCGAAAACGCGCCTCCGACACCACCCCCCAGCGTCCCGGCTTCGTGGCTCCGGAATACCCGACCCTCAACGTTCCACGTGCCGCTGCAAGATTCAGTGATACCGCAAATGACCAAGAGAAGAAGCAGAAGCAGGGGAGAAGAGGAAGAAGAAGAAGAAGAAGAAAGAAGAACGCATTATTGCCCCCTCCCCCCTCCCGCCCACCGTCGACGTTCGCGGTTCACGAAAAAAACGAAGAAAAAAAATCCCTGCCAGCAATCACCCGCCCCCCAAAAATTTAATCGTCGACCCTCGTCGGACCCCCCCCCCCCCCCGGTCGTCGACAGAAACCCCCGTGGCGACTTTGTCAATTGTCACCAAGGAATGAGAGATTCCGCTAGAAACCCCTGGCCGTGGGTAGCAGGTAATGGCACACAGCATCTTAGACCACACAGTACGGTAGGTACAGTACGTACCTCGAGAGAAGAGAGCGAGCGCGCGCGCGCGCATTGGTCCAGAAAAATCGGACGGGAAAGGCGGATCCGTCCGCGAGATGGTGGGTACCCCGAATCCCGCGCCGATTTCCCACCCATAGACCGAGTTGCGACCGGGTCCCATGGGAGGGGAGTGGTCCTCTTCGTGTACGGATACTACATGCAGCCTTGGTGAAGGTACCTTTGTACCGCTATTCATTAAACAAATAAAAAATACAGGCCTCTTCATCCATTCATGGGGACAAGTATAAAGCCAGGGTGTCGCCCTACCCTCCTCCAGAACGAGGAACTGAGGATACCCAAGTTCTTGTATTTGTTCCTTGGCTCCCATGTTCATCATCAGCCTCGGGCTCTCCCCCCATTCCCCTTCACTCACTCCAAAGTCTACTCGTTTGTAATAATCCTTCACCTGTCCAGGGGGGGGGACTGCATTCCCGTACCTCAACCCGGCCTTCGCTGCCCAACATAACTCACTCACACAAACACACACAAGCCGCCCAAGATGGAGAAGCCGTCACCGACATCCTCCCGCACCTTCCCCCCGGGCTCCTCCTCTGAAGCAGAAGACGCGGCGGCCGGACGCCAGGACGCCCGAATCCCAACGACCGTCATACACCCCGTCGCGAACAAGGAGCAAATGGACCCGGACCTCGACGTGAACCTCCCCTACCGCACCCTCTCGGCCCACGCCAACCTCGACGAGTACCGCGTCGAGACCGCCGCCGGCGAGATCCCCGTCACCGCCCCCTCGGCCGGCGCCGCGGCCAACTACAAGCTCGTCACCTTCGTGCCCGACGACCCCGACAACCCCAAGAACTGGTCCAAGGCCTACAAGTGGTACTGCACCATGGTCGTCGCCCTGACCTGCTTCGTCGTCGCCTTCTGCTCCTCAGTCATCACCGCCGACATCCAAGGCGTCGCCGAGGAGTTCCACGTATCTGAGGAGGCCGCCCTCCTCTCCATCTCCGTCTTCGTCATCGGCTTCGGCGTCGGGCCCATGGCCTTCGCGCCCCTCTCCGAGATCTACGGCCGCCAGATCATCTACGCCTCCACCCTGCTGGTCGCCGTCGTCTTCATCATCCCCTGCGCCCTAGCCAAGAACCTCGCCACCCTCCTCGTCTGCCGTGCCATCGATGGCATCGCCTTCTCCGCCCCCATGACCCTCGTCGGCGGCACCCTCGCCGACCTCTGGCGCAACGAGGAGCGCGGCGTGCCCATGGCCGCCTTCTCTGCCGCTCCCTTCATCGGTCCCGCCATCGGCCCCCTTGTCGGCGGCTTCCTCTCCGACGCCACAGGTTGGCGGTGGTTGTACTTTGTGCAATTGATCCTCTCCTTCGTCGTCTGGGTCCTCATCTCCTTCACCGTCCGCGAGACCTACGCGCCCACCATCCTCGCCCGTCGGGCCAGGAAGATGCGCAAGGAGACCGGCGACCCGTCCCACGTCACCGAGCAGGACATCGACATGCGTCCACTCAGCGAGCGCCTTGCAATCTTCCTCATCCGCCCCTTCCAGCTCCTCTTCCGCGAGCTCATCGTCTTCCTCATCTCCATCTACATGTCCGTCCTGTACGGCTTGCTGTACATGTTCTTCGTCGCTTTCCCCATCATCTACCAGAAGCGCAAGGGCTACTCGGCCTCCACGACCGGTCTCATGTTCATTCCCCTTGCTGTCGGCGTCCTCTGCTCGGCCGCCTGCTCGCCCTGGGTGAACAAGCACTACCTCAAGATGGTCGCAAAGCACAACGGCCGCCCGCCCGCCGAGACCCGCCTTATCCCGATGATGCTGAGCTGCTGGTTCATCCCCATCGGTCTCTTCATCTTCGCCTGGACCTCCTTCCCGAACCTGCACTGGGCTGGCCCCGCCCTCGGCGGTTTCCCGGTAGGCTTCGGCTTCATCTTCCTCTATAACTCGGCCAACAACTACCTCGTCGACTCCTACCAGCACCAGGCCGCCTCCGCACTCGCCGCCAAGACTTGCATCCGTTCCTTCTGGGGCGCCGGCGTCGTCCTCTTCACCGAGCAGATGTACGATCGCCTCGGCGATCAGTGGGCATCGACCCTCCTTGCCTTCATCGGTCTCGCGTGTTGCGGTATCCCCTTCCTCTTCTGGGTCTACGGAGCCCGGATTCGTGCTAGAAGCAAGTACGCCTACTCCGCCGACGACGAGGAGACCTCCGGGTCTGATGTCGAGAAGAACAAGCCGGAGAAGAACGTTGTGTCTCCCACTCGTACTTTCGAGCCTGCGTAAGCGACTCGTGCTGTGCATTGAACATATATAAACTCTTCATAACACACCGTTACTCAACAGTCGGGGTCAATAGTTGGATGCTGCATCTACGCATTTAGTTAGGTCTGGATTTTCAGTCACGTTTGGTTCATTTGGCGTAACAGGTTGGTGTTGGACGGAGTCCACGGGCTGGACGTACTGCGACATGGGTTCATATAGACGGATAACTTCAGGTGCTGTAATTAATTGATATACCATGATCAAGTCTTCATCCGACGCATAATGGAATATTGGCAGCTGCTTGATATACACCTTGGTGATTGTATAGGCTCGTGGGGATGTAGGAAATGGTCTATTCGTGAGTCGTGACGCATAACTATCTATCTCGTTGTTCTAGGCAACAGTAGGGTCCTTTGTTGACGCCGTTTGTCCCGGGCAGGTGGTCAGGGGCGCTCAGACAATACGCACCGGGAGCGAATCTCTGCGCGAGGTGGTGACTTCGTCTTTGACCAGAGAGTTGGAGCACTTGCGTCCGAGCATAAAGTCCTCCAGGTTGCGGAATGTGCATTCAGAAATCTCCTGCAGGGCTTCCTCGGTGAAGAAACCTTGGTGGCCGCATATCAGAACATTGGGGAAGGTCATGAGGCGGGTAAGCAGGTCATCGTCGATGATGTGGCCAGAATGATCGTTGTAGAAGAGTTCTCCCTCGCCTTCGTACACATCGAGGGCCAGGCCGCCGAGATGCCTAGTCTTGAGGGCGTGAACGACGGCCTTTGTGTCTACCAGACCGCCTCGGGAAGTGTTGACCAATATAGAGCCGGGCTTCATCTGCTTGAGCGTCGTGGCGTTGATAATGTGCTTCGTCTTTTCCATCAATGGGCAGTGCAGGCTGATGAAGTCGCACTTGGGCAGAAGGTCGTCCAAGGGGAGGTACTCGCCGAGCTTCTTGAAGTCGTCCGACTCGAATGGATCAAAGGCGTAGAGGGTGCAGCCGAAGCCCTTCATGATGCGGGCCATGGACACGCCGATTCTTCCGGTGCCGATGATGCCCACTGTCTTGCCATGGACCGTCTTGCCGAGGAGACCATCGAGGTTAAAGTTGCCTTCTCGGGTGCGGTTGTAGGCTCGATGAGTGCGTCGGTTGAGGGATTGCAGCAGGGCGACGGCGAACTCTGCGACAGCCTCGGGGGAGTACGAGGGTACGTTGGCGACAAAGATGCCCAGTTTCTCGGCTGTCTCGATGTCGACGTTGTTGGAACCGGCGCAGCGCAGTAAAATGGCCCTGCAGCCGGCCTTGTGCAGTGCCTCGACGACGTCGGCAGTGAGCGAGTCGTTGACGAAGACGCAGACGGCGTCTACATCTTTGACGAGAGAGACGGTCTCGGAGCATAGGGAGAAGTCGTGATAGAGTATGCCAAATTCAGTCTTGTCGTCGGCGAGCTTTTCGTTGTGCTTCTTGAACTCGTCCTTCTTGGCCTCGTGTGCGGCCGAGAAGTACTTCTTGTCGTAGGGCTTGGCACTGAAAACTGCGAGCTTCATGGCGGGCTCTTTAATGTGATGGCGAAGCAATGAAGCGATTGATGTGGGGGACGGAATAGAGTGCTATGAGTGGTCAAGTATTCATATGTTGAGTAACCCAGGTGGGGGGGAGTAGATGTCGTATACAGCGGTGAGTCTAGGCGTTGTGGCGGGAATACAAGAGGCCTGGAGTATTCAGGAGGAGAGGGAGGAGAAGAAGAAGAAGAAGAAGAAACACCTCGAGAGTCCAAGCCAAGGCTCGACTCCCCTCTTTGCCTGCCGTGATACGGTTGGTTCTTTCCCTCTGCGATCCGGATACCTGATGCCAATCAATGTGTGCGTCAGCAATTGGCAGGTGCTAAATCCGGCCTCATGGTTCTCAAGCATTCAAAAATGACGTGGCCTGGTCCAGTTGAGGAGGTACCTGAGATGGCAGGTCCAGGTCCAGGTCCAGGTCCAGGTCCAGGTCCATGTATATGGTACCTAGGTATCCGTAGCTAGCAAGGTAGGTAGGTACATGGGTATGTCGTTGGTGCAGGGTGGTGGCCTACGTTGTAGGTAGTCCAAGAGCTAGCTACCCCGCAAAGTGGAGACGTTTCCCTCTCAGCTGTCAGAGGCCCTAGTGCCCGGTACTAACTAGGTACTGTACCCAAGCTGGGAGGGAAATCGATGCTGCTCGAGTAACCCAGAGGCGACAGGAGAGAGCAACAAATGCCACAAAATAACAAATGCGCATTGGAGCCAAAGGTCAGCCATGGCCCTGATTGACAAATCATCCGAAACCCTCTCGAATGGTATAGTGCATGTAGTGCTCGCTGTTATTCAAATTACCCATCCCACCCACCGCCCGACAATCGCGTCTTGTTCCCGTATGCACGTAAGGGTGAATTGATATCTACAAACAGCATCGTGCCCGATCGTCTAGGGCATTGCCACGCTCTACCTGCTGTTGTTTTCCGCCTGCTGACGCCATATATGCGTATCACCGAGGCTCATCGTGCTGTCTGATGCTGCCGACGCCGTGTTCGCAGGCCCGTTGGGCCTTTCCGTGTCAGGCCCACTTTCCTCGTCGTCTGCCTGGTCCTCGTGGAACGAAGGAGGATCCTGATAGATCCAGGGTCCTTCTAGGCTGTGATACTGTTAGCAATAAAACTCTCCAGTTCGGGAATAGCAGTCAATCATACCGTGAAGTTAGGCTGGGATTCACAAACGTCATGCCCTTCTCCTTGTCCTCGTCAACTGTGCTGCCCCGTCTAAGCAGACCCTGTGCCGGCCTGGGCCCCTCAAAATCCTCATCCAGCACTGCCTCGTCGTCTTCCACATCGGTCCCGGCCCGTATGCTCCGCAGCGATATGTACCGCGTCAGGGGATCGAAGCGTCGCTTGAAGTAGACGCTGTACCAGATTGTGAAGACGACAAGCGGCAGGACGGCCACGGCTTGCACGAAAGCCACTTGCAAGGCCATGATGCTCGACAACACGACTTGCGTAATGAAGAGACCAAGAACGATGCGGTAGCTGATGATCCGCCATGCACCCCCCGTCGCGTGTTGCGGCTGGTCCATGGCATACAAGAGCTGGTACTTGTACGTGAAATAGCCGAGAATGAAGTACACGATGCCCACCGTGAGGATCCGATACCCGTATTCAAGAGTGCTATACACGAGACATAGCATGAATACGAGCAGCGCCGTAGGGAGATAGAAGCCGTAGCTGAAGACGGTCGGCCGCATGATCTCGGCAAAGTCCCTAGGCGTCTTGGCCCCCATGCGATATATCGGCCAGAGCACGACGCTGCCGACTTGCAGAAGCCTGAAAGGGAACAGACCAACACCTTGGAGCAAGATGAAATTGGTGTAGAAAACGGCCAGCTCCCGGATCTGCTCCGCAATCGTGTTTGTCAACGTCGCCGGGCTACTCCAGACGTCTTTGATCTGCTTGAGCAGACTGTTGACGGTGAATGCCGCATTCGAAGTAGCAAAGACGACAAAAATGTTGAAAAACGTAAAGAAGAAGTTTTTCGATATAATCGAGAGTTCCACATCGCCCTTGGAAATCATGCCTTGCTCGTACGAGAGGTACTCGTACAGATACGGCACAGCAACGTTGAGCAACGAGACGAGGAGCGTTGGCAAGCCCGTCTCGATCAAGGCACGCAACGTTGGCCATTCATCCAGGAACGCAACCAGTGACGGGAACCACTCTCTGAAGTTGCAGATACTCAGGAGACTGGCAATGGAGGCAACGATTGCCAACCATACAACTGAGAGGAAGGCGACGAAAATAGTGATGGTCCAAGACCGAAGGCGCCGTACTCCGCGAGGCTTATACGTATTGACCCACATCACGTCCGACGGCGACGGCGCGGGCTTGGTCAGGAGCTGTCCCGGTCGTGGGTCGATGCGGGCCTGGATCGCCATTTGACATGCGGCAATCGAATCCATGGTGACGAAAGCCAGATCGGTCGCCGCGTAGTCCTTCTTTCTGGCCTCTCGAATTTCGTCATCGAGGCGGCGTAGCTTCTCCTCGTAGTAGTCAATAGCATCTATCTTGCGGCTCTGAAGTTTCAGGAAGCCGTACCAGACCCTTACCTTAGGACGAGGTCTCTCGATGAATTCAGGGTTGATGTGGTTGTGGCCCAGCAAGCCGCCATTCTCCCCGGCCTCCTCGTCAACTTCATCCTCCCTCGGCTCCAGCACGGACGGTTCGGCTTGCGGGTCGCGTAAGCGCTGCACGGACTTGGGGAGGGCAGCCTGTTTTCCAAGGTAGACGCTCCAAGTTTCCTCCAGCTGGGCCAGCACCCGCGCCCGTTGCTCGACCAAGGAATCGATTTCTCTCCAGTCTTTGCACAAGCTAACGTTTTCCACCTGCCCAATCTCGAGCTTTTCGATGAGCTTCTTGAGCTTATCTTCGGAGCGTAGGTTTCGCGGAATGCCCGTCAAGCGGAACGTCCTGTCCGTGATGGTAGACTGGGTCCCTAGGTACTCTTGACGGATATGAATCACTCGGAAAGTTGCCTTGTTCAAGATGTAGAGAACGAGGCCCGTGAAGAAGTAGACAAACACCAGGTATGCCCAGAGACCGCCGTTTTCGCTGTCGAAACTCTTGTCGCCATCGTCGGGTTTATCTTTACGCTTCTTGACTGGGAACTTGAGGTTGACGGGTAGCAGAACAACGTAGGCAAAAAAAGCCAAGATGGCGAGCGCCCGGATTGCCATCTTGAAGAATGAAAGGAACTATTCCTGTTAGTGAAGCCCGTTCAATCGCCAGCAAGGCTTGTGACTCACGACAAAGGCGTCGAGACCAGCGGAGGCGAGGACCTGCTCCTCCGTCACGCGATACAGCGCGGGCATCCATCCGAAGAAGGTGTTCGGCAGAGCAGGCAAACTGATACTGGGGTCAAGTCGGCGCTTGCGCGCGGCGTACAAGGTGGGCCATCGCGGACGCAGTATGCAGAAGGTGACAAAGGCTGAGATGCCAAGGATCAGGGACAGGCCGAGCTGGACGTAGACGTCACGATTGGTGGTAGGTTTGATGGCGTTTTCGCCTTTGCAGGCTTCCAGGTCGGAAGCGAAGATTAGGGCGTCCATTTCAAGTGCAGCATGTCTTCTGACTGCGGTTTGACGAGTGTGAAGCTACTGGTGTTGAGTCGTGAGCCGTCGATTTCGATCTGAAGATGCGACGCGACAAGACTTGAAGGAGAGTTGAGCTCCAGGTACGAGCATGCACGAGGCTGGTCTCCACTTTCATCCGAACCTGTGACGTGATGATGCGTGGATGGCGGTGACTAAAGAGTGCACAGCCACATATGGGAAGTGTGGCTGGAACTGTCCAGCCACGCACGTAGTTTCTGTGTTGCTTACCGGGAACCCCTGCTGAAAAGCCATTCGAAATGCATGGTGTCAGTAATCAGTCGCAGCCTCAACCTCTGTAATGGCCATCCAACGCTCTTGAGGGTTTTTAGGTTTTTTATTTTTTGGCCCTTTCTGTTGGCCGTCATGGACCGCTTCGAAAACAAGTAGCAAGCTGATTCACTACCGGTTGACAATTTTGCAAACGGGCCACCTATCCCGTGTCCTGATGCGGTTCTCGACGACGACCCACTTCCCGGCGGTATTGGTTCGGGCCGTGACGAGGGATCCCCACGCTGGGGTCACAAGACCCTCAGCTGGAGAGGATGATCTTGGATCTGTCAGTCATGCCAGGTACCTTGAGGTGAGGGTGCAATCGACCGGCGCCGCATGTGTTCCAGCGCGCCGTGCACTTCTCGCTCTCCTTATCATCGCACAAGGCGGCGCTGCTGGAGGGCATCCGACAACGGTTTAGTGAAGCATATCTAGGGATAACACAGCCACCCAGCGCTCTGGCAGGCTAGTCTCGAGGTCCGGGCGTACAGCCGGAATGCAGATCAAGGGATTTCGCCGAAAGGCTTCACCGTGAGACAGCTCAGCCTCTACCCGGAGCCGTGGATGGGATAGAGAGCATCGTGAAATCAATCCCTTGAGGGTTGCTTACAAACAGCAATGATACCTCGGACTGCAAAGTTAAGACGGGCGGGAGATTCTGCCTTGTATGCGCAGAGTTAGTTCCGAGGCATAGGTGGTGCTTGTGTAATAGCAGTCATGTCCATCGAAGACTCGCGCACTGACGAGTAACAGTTTCACAGCTGAGCTCATGTTGATCATCCAGCATGATCGATGATTCGTAGAGAGGGTGGCGGGTGCAGACGATGCCATAAAGTATTGCATCGTGAGCACTGCTGTTTGGGGGTTGGGAGGTTGGACATAAAAGAGCAAAATAACCAACCGCCCTTAATGGCTGGCTGTGTCGACTTGCTCAACGCCACTCACTGGCTTAAACCTCCCCCCCCGTTTGCAGTCGGATTGAATTAGACAGACATGACGCGCCCACACAAAGGCCAGAGGCGAGCGGTAAAAGACAATGGGAACCATTCATGTGCATCGGCAGATCCGAAGTCTGCGCAGAGAACAACCTTCTTCGAGCCTGGGTCGTGAACAGTCAACAGTGGCACAGCGGGCGGACTAACACGCGGCGCCAAGAAGGCCGAGCCGAAACAATGCGTATACCTACCTACCTCTCTCTGGTGCCAAATCGCGGCCTGGCAAGGGACGAGTAACAGGAAACGCGCGGGCATCTCGGATCGAAGAGGCTCTTAGAGGCAGGGGACTAAAGCGGGGGAGGGGCTTGCAGCCAAGTCGTTCTGGGCCGAGCCTTGCGCGCCGATGAACTTTGCTGAAGTTTTGTGTGGCTATCGTCTTTGTTATCGCCGGGTCTGGATTGGGCTTTGCCGCCGGTGTCAACCAGCCTGCCTTCGGCGGGCAACTCCCTCATCGCCCTCTCCTGCTCTTAATCATACCCATGCTTTGCTCGTCGACACGAATTCAAAAGCGCAACCGCGTCCGAGAGATGGCGAGGGCATTCCTATCAAACTGCACATGCATGCTCGGCCTCATCCTGCCTTGACTGGTGTTACTACTGTTTCCCTAGTTTAATTTCCTATCTGGGAATTTAGGATACCCGACCGAATAGGACGGACATTCCTTCCCGGCCACTTCCCATTCCGTAGCGTCCCTCCTTCCCGGCCACATTCCATTCCTCCTCCTCCTCCTCCTTCGCTCTTCGTGTCCCTCCGCTCTTTCCGCCCTCCACTCCTGGCACTCTGGATCGGCAGTACATATACAGTACCTCCCGGTTTACTCCTCATCTGCCCCAGGACGTGGTTCTCGGAGGGTTTTTGGTTGTATTTTCTTTTTTCGCCTTCTGCGTCACGGCTTGCATCGGCCCACACAACCAACTTCTTCAGTCAGTGAATCAATTACTCGGGCAGGTAAGCACCGCTGCCAGAAGGAGGTCCACACGACGACGAACGGCACCACCGGGAAAGAGGAAGAAAAGAAAAGAAAAAGAAGGAACAGGAGTGGGAAAAAAAGAAAAATCGTGCCGGTCCCGTTCCTGCCCCCAATTTCGCTTCGCCAATTGAACCAACCACGAAAATCTCGACCATTTCCAATCCGCTGCTCCATCATCGAGCCCCTCCATGCCCCTCAATTGCACCAACTGACTTCTCAACGACTACAACAATCAAACGGCCGCCATTGAGCATCCGGGGCATGCTGCATACAAGCAAAATGGCCGACGCAGCAGTGACTGTTGGTCGTACGGGCGACTACGTTCTCATTTCCAAACCCAAGAAGGGCATCGCCTACGTCGAAGCCCGATTCAAGGAAGACAAAATCGTACGTCATGAAGCTCTTGCGAAGCTCCGAATTACGAGCATCATCCCCATCTTGCCGAGACCCCGCTTACACGTGAGATAATCAGCCCTCGCACACCGACAGGGGCTGCCAGCTGGTTCGTCTTTCTTCAATGGCATCTTCATCGCCTCATGGTCTAATCCTCAGCAGCTCCTCTCCAGGCTCGAACAGGAATGGAGTCCTCCCAAGCTTAGAGACGACACCGTCATTTCCCTCGAAGCAGACCTTTTGAAAGAACCCGTTTGTAAGTATTGCCTGTTTCCACGCCGGCTCACAGCATGCTAACCAATCCCTAGTCCATAAAGGTGTACCCAGCGACATGTTCCACTCTCTCCGCGTTGTCGAGTTCCAGGGTCTTGACCCGACTACCCGGGTCGTCTCAATTCGCGATGTTGCCATCAAAGTCAACCTGTACGGTCGCACCCCGGAATCGCCATCCTCATCCGATGATGAGAGTGTGATCATGCTTCCCAACTCCACACTCGACGGCTTCTGGGAACTGTGAGAATGCCCGCCCCTCTCACAACATGCTTATACGATTCTAACCTTTTAGATGCTGATCCTGACCCCGGCACAGCCTGAATGTTGAACATGCTGTTTGGTCTCAACTCTTCTATCTACTGCGCAGCGTGGGGCGTGCCTCAGCGAAGCTGGCACGCGACGGCTGTGCAACTTCAGCCGTCTTGCCACAGAGACGCTTAAGGCTCTGCCTCTGGCGGCGCTTATCTTCGTGAACTGATGCCAGAAGAAACAGGGGACGACACTTCTGGGCCCTGCACTGTTGGTCTGGCAAGAGATGTTGGAGACACTACCTCTGCTCATTGCTTCCTCAACATCGCTGCCGACGCCAAAACAGGCCGCATGCACCAATCGAGTCACAAAAATGGACACGGCCATTGGCGCCGTCTCTAGATTTATTCGGAACTACACACTTGGTGACATCAGAGGTCTTATAAAGTCAGTCTTCTGGTTTTATGGTTTTGTCAAATTTCCGCTGACCAAACATGGCAGTTATTAAGACCCGATTCAATCTCTGTCAAAAACGTGGTTAAGGTCGAGAGGTACTTTTGGTCTCGGACCGAGAAGCAAGACCCTCGGCCGCCACTGACAGAATGTAGTGGCGAACTCCGGTGCTATCGACAAATGACCACCATCTCTAGGTCTCAATGTCTGTGATACCCTGGAAAAAAAGTACTCCTTGGGCAAAGGAATGCCACTTGGAGGAGTCTAGGCATAAAGATACATATTCAAGATCGGCTGGTGCCAGAATTGGCATTCTTATCACTGGCAGTTTTTGCTTCTATAATCACTAAGCGCAAAGAGAGAAAACATCTCTAAAGAAGCGCATTTTGTCAACGGGGAATCTGTGTAATCAGAACGCGTCACTTCATACATCTGAACCTAATATAGCAATTAGCGATATACCCATCACCATTGTTTTATCACTCCATTTCCCCGAGTTCTTAACATCGCACTTATTTTCTCACACATCCCATTTACTCTTGACAGATCAAAGAGCTTGCCATATACCTAAATATTCTCGGCTTCATGCAGGCTGCGAGATATGACGCAACCCAGGATGGCAGCGCTCAGGCCGCTGCCTCGTCTACCGGTATCTACATGATATGCAAAAGCTTCTTTTGAATGGAAAAGGTTATAATGTTTTGTCCCGGAAACGGCCTCTGCCGCTAATGACGTCGCTGCTCACCTGGATCCTATCGATGGCGCGACGGAACATCGACGCAAGCACAGCAGAAACACGACCCGAATCGGCTACGGTCGACTTTAGGGTAGGGCGCCAACGCTCGGGAGGTGGGCTACTAGCCCACCCCCCCTCGCTCCTCTTGCAGCCGTGTATCTGGATCATTTGTTTCCCAAGTTTTGAGAAAGCGCGCTTTCGCAGGTAACCTGTGTTGAGCGTAGCGAGGGGCTCGAACAGTAGCAGCACGTCGGTAAAGGTTAGTATTTACCATGTTGACTAAGACAGGGGCAGTGTATCAGGTCCATGTTTAGGAGGAAGGCCATAGAAGCCGTCATCTCGCTCGAAGGCTCGCGCTGGCGGTGCTCGTGAAACACAGCGTAAGACAGATAACAAGTAGATGGTGACAAAGTCGGTGCGATCAACTGAGCGGAGGGGAGGCGGTCATGGGCTTTTCCATCATTTTTTATTATTCATGTTCATTACGCTAAAACCGCTTCTATAATCAATGGCAATACATTAAATCTCTTTGACAAACCCAACCTCGACCACCCTGTCCATGGACAGCCTGAGGTTGGAAATCTTGGCCCGGGTGTTGTCCCGGATCCACAAGAATGTGTTCAGGGCGAGCCTCCTCACGATGCCGGTACCGACCCTGATGCGCATCTGCCCCTTGCCGACGATGTACAGGACCTTGTGCGCATACGCCCGGTCCAGCTTCGCCAGCTCCGCCGCCAGCTTGCTGTCCTTTAGCTCTGGCGCGCCGTCCGCGTCATCCTGCGTCGTCGCTGTCTCCTGCTCGCTGGCGGCCGCCGCCTTCGCCGTCGCCTGCCTGACCACGAACTTCCGCACCTGCTCGTACACCAGAGCACCCAGATCCGGGCTGACTACCTCGTCCATGAAGCCGTGGCGCACGACGAGGCGGTAGCATCCCGGGATGTTGGCGAAGCGCGAGATATGGTAGCGCTCACCGTCCGGGACTGTGGGCACCTCGACGGGGTGCAGGTGGAAGAAGACGGACACGTCCGGCAGGGCGCCGAGCTTAGAGGCGAAGTGGGTAAAGACGCTGGGCGTCTGGACGCCCGTCTTGTCGAAGAAGATGCCGAAGCCGACGACGGGGGAGAGCACGTTGCCGCCCCAGCGCTGGGTGAGCGCCAGCAGGCCGTCCCTGTTCTTGGCGAGGAGAGTGTTGGGATGGAAACGGTCTTCGGCCTCGGCGCGCCACTGGTTCTCCTTGCCGAAGCGCCAGAGGAGGAACATGCTGGCCATGAGGGCCGCCATCATGAGCGTGAACCAGGCGCCGTCGGGGACCTTGTTCAAGGCCGAGGAGAGGTAGAGGCCGTCGAGCGTGGCAAAGGCCAAAGCCGGGAGGGCGATGAGCCAGACCGGCAGGCCCCAGACGAGGATGGCTACCAAGGTGACCATGAGGGTGTCGAAGAAGGTGACGAAGATGACGCAGACGCCGTACGCATGACCGAGGCTGGTCGTGTTGTTGTACACCACGGTGACGAGAATCGTCCCTAGCATGAGGAGCCAGTTGAGAAGGGGCACGTAGACTTGTCCGTGGAAAGTATCCGAAGTGTGGACGACCTTCATCTGGGGACAGTACGAGAGCTTCATGATTTGGCTCGAGAGCTGCAGAGGTGTTAGCATTTACCTGGCGCCATGTTTACCAGAGAGGTAGGTGGTCTCGAGACTGACCTGGAACGTTGCCGTGATGATGGCCTGCGAAGCGACGATGGCGGCCAGGATGGCCAGGATCAAACTAGGGTACAGCATTCCCGGGGGGACCGTGTTGAAGAAGGGGTTGGTGTACTTCTCGGGCATGACGGCAAGATGCGCAGCCTGTCCGCTGTAGGCGAGTATGAGGCAGGGATAGGTCCACAGCAGCCAGCTCATCTGCACGGCGCGCATGCTGAAGGCGCCCAGATCGGCGAACAGCGCCTCCACACCGGTGAAGCAGAGCAGAACGCCGCCGAGCAACTTCCAGCCCTCCGTCTTCTTCTCAATGAAGAAGTGAATGGCATAATAGGGACTGAAGGCCTTGAGGACGGCGTAGTCGTACTTGATCAGGTTGTAGATGCCGAAGCCACCGTTGAAGCCGAGCCAGATGATGACGATGGGCGCAAAGCTGCTGGCAAGCTTGGTCGTCCCGAAGGGCTGGATGAGGAAGAGCAGGACGAGGATACCGCACGACGTGCCGACGATTGTGGAGTTGGTGATGTCGGGTTTGACGACCGCCAGACCCTGGATGGCGCCAAGGACAGACTGTGCGGGGGTCAGGATACCGTCGGCTATGACCATGGACACGGCGAGGACCCCGATGGTCTTGAGGAAGCCCCTGGTGACTCTGCTCCGTTCAATGACGGAGCGGATGCCGCGGGTCACGGGGCGAACGTCCTGGGTGTTTTGGCGCTCCATACGGAGTGTGGCTTCCTCGCGGGGGTCGAATTTGGTGATGTTTGCCTTGTAGTTGGTGAGCACGACGTATGTCGTAGGGAGAGAGGGGCTCCCCCATTAGATATCAGACACTTACATATCGGGTCAGAAGGGAGTAACAAGAAAAGGTACCGCCCTCGCCCTCGTTGTCGGCGTGCAAGATGATGAAGACGTATTTTACCGTGACCATGAGGGTGAGGGACCAGATGACGAGAGACAGGACCTGGGTGAGGTCGTTCTTGGTGGGAACGTCCACGAAGGTGGACGAGAAGACGTAAAGGGGACTGGAAGTCAATCAGCGCGTCGATCTTTCATACACGGCTCGGCTCTAATGCCGGAGCTCACCTCGTTCCAACATCGCCGTAGATGACACCAATCGACTGGTACGCGAGCCTGAAGGGGGGTTGAGGATGTCAGCAAGCCCAAAGCGTTGTTGACGAGGCGCTGCAAACGCACCAAATCAGGGTTGTGCCGGTAAAGACCTGCTTCTTCCTCCCATCATCGCGGCGCCAATCATCGCCGCCCTCGTCCGCTTCGGCGGTGGACTCGGTGGTGAAGACGCGGGAGAGACGGTGCGAACCGACGCGGCGGAGGTCGCGGCTCGAGTAGATGCCGCCGGCAACGCCAGCGCCTGAGCTGGAGCCGACATCAGGACGTTGCCATTGCGGCCAATCTTCGGTCGATTCCGACTTCTGTCTGTCGAGCTTATCCTCGATTGTGATCCTGTTCGGGGTAGGAGGCACCCCAGCCGTCTGGTCATTCTGACCAGGCGGGCGGCTCAACACCATTGAAGGGGAATATTTGGGTACTGCGCCGGTGTGGGTACAACGGCTGGGAATGGAGACACGCAAGAACCAAATGTCGGGAAGGAATCTAAAAGGACGATCACAAAAACGAAGAGAAGTTGGGTCTGTGCTGTCAAGACGCTGTCAAGACAGCAGAGGGTGGTTGGCTTCTTTATGTCCCGAGCATTTGGAATGGGACCGTCTAGGCTAGTGCCCTAACCTAATCTCGCGATAAACTTGTCTCAAGAGAAACGAGGGAAAAGTTGGATGGCGAAGAGTGGGGGTCGATTGGAAGGTCTTGGTCCATCTCAGCAACTTTAGGGACCTGGACCAGGCGGTCAGAAGAGACTTGACGGATTAGGAGATGGCGTAAGGTGCCTTTAGACGCATCCCTGAGGCTGCGGCAGACGCGATCTATTGTCTCGCTGGTTTAGTGTGGGAGACGCCAGCGCCATGCCATGTAGGGGGGCAAGAAAGCGGGCATGACCGGGTAGTCCAGCCCCTCCCTCGTTGCCTTTTCGGGGTCTGCCGACAGTGGGCGCCATGTGGTGGTGCAGCTTTTCTTTTTCCCTTTGCATATTCCACATGCCATGGAGGTTTGGATATCCGGACGACTGGGATCATGGGACTTATCAGACTCGGGCCCTGGTTACAGAAACTTGGATGTCACAGGCCCGACATCTGGGCTTAGCCTGGAATCGAGCTGCTAACGGCCCACGAGCAGGCTCGCACTTGTTCGGGTTTTATGTGTGTGTGTGTGTGTGTGTGTGTGTGTGCGCACGTGCCGGGTGGGAGACACGCCCGAAGGAAGCAGACTAGGAGATTGAGTAACGAGCGCCCGCTGGATGCCGGCACGGTGGCAACGGGGGATGAATCCCACCGGAGGCAGGGGCAACTTGAGTAAAGTGGTGGTAAAGCGGCTCCCTCGAGCGGCAAGATGGTGGGGAGCCGAGAGGGCAAAAGAGACAGAGAGGCCGCTTAGCAGGAGGACCAGGCATTTCTCTGTCGAGGCGATGAGTGAATTGGAGAATCTTGAAGCAATAATAGAAAGAAATGTAAGCAAACCAAGTGCGCTGACTTCGTCAGTGAATCCTGATGCGAAAATAGAAACAGCTAGCATTGACAGGGTCGTTCATGTTGTTGCCCGTCTCTTGAATTCCTCAGGGACTGTCCTTTCTCTCGTTCGACTGGGGGAAACCCACGGCTCGGCGGCTTGGTGCTCTGATTTGGGATGGTTACAGCCGCGGGCCAATTACTCTCCTGCGGATGCGGATGAGCATGGTTGTGGTGGGTTGGCGCCGGCCGGGGGATGGTGGGATGGGGGATTCCTGCACCTTCTTCCCCTCTCGCGCACGCCGTATGAAGGTGCGGGCGTTTTGGAGAGATGACGGCGATCTGTGGGGAGACCAGAAGAGGGTTGGTGTGTGTGTGTGTTTAGGTGGTTGAGAGAAGCAAGATAATGCCTCAATGTGTTACCGACTGTCTGCTGCTCAATGCTGTTATTGGACGGGGCAGTGCTTGCTTCCATGAGGGGGGTTGGCTGTAGAGATGAGACGAAAGGGAACAGACGGAAGTGAAGCTGAGCAACAAAGATGGAGGTGGGTAGGGTGAGAGAAGAGTTAGGGGGAGAAAGAGCGAGAGACAGAGGAAGATGGCAGAGAGACATACAGAGGGAGAGCGAGAATGAGGCAGCCCATCCCAGTCAGCTGCAAAGTGCATGCGCAAATGCAAGCGCAGGAAGGAGCATTCCCACGCAGCAAATCACTCCAGCTGGAGACAACGAGGAAAGAAGAACTCGGGTGTACCAGTACGTACGTACGTACGTACCTACTACTAGGTAAATTGCCTCGACCTTCCCCACTCACTCAGGTACAGACAGACAGAAAGTACCAACTTGGGATGCTGGGAAGTAAGGAAGGAGGCAGATGCGATGTAGCTACCCCTGCCATCATCCCCAGAGCTCTGCTGCGGAGAAAAGACGCACGGACACCGAGCCCCACTTTGGCGCCGTGTTTTGGTTTGTTTAGCGCTGCTAAGCTTCTGCTAGCGCCCGCCAAGGTCGCCGCATCCATTTCCTTAACAATTTCCTTACACTTGGCTATCCACCCTTAAAAAACTCAATCCTTTTACTTCACCACTTTCCCCCCCCTTCCTAAAGCCTCATTCCACTTCCCCTGGAGGTCCCGTATTATGAGTGATTTTTTGGCCGCCGCTGCACAGATGAACCCATTACGCTGCCAAGACATTGATCACTTTCTCGTGCCAAGACCGGTCTAGGGGAAACGCTCTTTTTTCTTCTTTCCTTTTCCTGCCTTTTGCATAGCCACACTCACACTGCGTACGGATACAGCTGCCCTGTACATCCAACGCTACCACTCTGCTCAACTTGCAGTGTCAGGAACCATGCGCAGTGTATGTGTGTGCGTATGAGGTGGGATCCGACAATTGGACCCTTGTTACGGAGTAATTACAGATTGCCGCCCTTGTCGACGAGCGCATGTCTTGATTAATCTGACTTGACCGGCGGCCACGTGCCTTGCTGTCCGTCCCAGATTTGTTTGTTTGTTTTGAGGGTGCCTGCCGTGCCTGTGACATGTCTCGCGCTCGTCCACTTAGACTCGGACCAGGAATGGATGGCCCCTTCGGAGGATAAACATCGCCACGCGGACATTGTTCCCAAGAAATAATTGCTTTTGCCCCTTCTTTTTTTTATGTAAAAAAACCTTCTTATCTTGAATATCTTACTTGGTTCGGTCCGTCCCGGGCGCCTGCCCAATCGTGCCATGCATTTCTTGGCGAGTCCAATCGACGCGTGAGTGTCCACACCCCCTCCTCCTCCTCATCCTCTGACATGGGATGGGGTTCGGACTGCACGTTCTGCAGCCGCCTCTCTCAGACGACATGACCATCCTGGCCCCATCTGATCCAACGGTCTAGGCTGACCCATTTGTCTTGTGCGCCCCCGCGATGGCCGTGCCGTCCGCTTCGCTGACGGCAAAGTTCCACCCGAACTCGTCGGCGAGCTTGCCGAGCTGGATGCCCTTGAGCGTCGATAGAAGCCTCAGGCAGAGCTCGCCCGCATCCTCCTGGCTCTTGGGAATGTACGTCACCGTCTCCTCGCCCTCATTGGCGCTGCTGACGCGCTCGTGGGCGCCGGCCGCCGTGAGGGACTGCGGCGACGACGCGTCGATCCGCCGCGTGATGGACCGGATCGGCACCAGCGCCGCTGCCGTGCCCGCGGCCATGACCTCGGAGAAGGCGGGAAGCTCGGTGTACTTGATCTGCGTGGGTGGTCGGGTCAGTCAGTGTGCGCCGACAGGGGTTCTCCCTCCCTCCCTCCCTCTCTCTCTCTCTCTCTCTCTCTCTCTCTCTCTCTCTCTCTCTCTCTCTCTCTCTCTGTGTGTGTGTGTGTACGTGTGTGTGTATGCCAGACTTACCACTCGCTTCTCCACCTTCCAGCCGAAGCTGCGGGCAATTTGCTGGATGCTGTCACTCGTCACGCTGTCAATGACGCACTTGGAGTCGGGCACCACGAGCGTGACGTCCTCGCCGTCCCTCCTGACGCCGATGAAGCCGCTCGTGCTGAACTCGTCAATGTCCTCGTGCCGGACGCTGTCGAGGTGCAGCGTGATGTCGTAGCCCTCGGACCGGGCGCGGTCGCTGAAGCGCAGCACGGGCGCGTAGTTGCCGCCCACCTTGGCATGGCCGGTGCCGTTGGGCGCGGCGCGGTCAAAGTCGTCGAGGATGAGGCAGTTGACCGGGTGGCTCCCGTGGTAGGTCCCCGTGGGGATGACGAAGACGGCGAAGACGTACTCCTCGGGCGGGCTCAGGCCGAGCTGGGCCGAGGAGCCGTACAGCTGGGGCCGGATGTACATGGCGGCGCCCGTCTCGTGGGGCGGGACGTAGCCGGCGTTGAGGGAGACGGCGGCCTTGCAGGCGGCGAGGAAGAGCTCCTCGGGCACGCGGGGCATGGATACGACGTCGGCCGAGTGCTGCATGCGCACGGCGTTCTTGTCGGGGCGGAAGATGTTGATGGTCTTGTCGCCGGGCGCGCGGAACGCCTTGAGGCCCTCGTACGCCTGTTGGCCGTAGTTGAGGGCTGGCGCCATGCCGTGGATGCGCATGAAGGGGTCGGCGACGAACCTGAAGGGCGTCCATTTGCCGGTCGCGACGGAGTAGCTCGACTCGATGTGGCCATTGACTGGATAAGAGAGACGAAGTTAGTCTTGCGGTTTCGAAAGAACAGGAGAAAGGGAGGGGGGCGCGGGCTGCTGCTGCTGCTGCTGCTGCCGCTGTTCGCTGGAAGCGTCACGGACGGAGGCTCACCTTCGCGGACCTTGAAGCCGACGTTGGACCAGTCAATGGTGGTTACCGGAGGGGGCGGGAAGGCTGCCATGGTGAATGCCGTGTGCGTGTTCGACCGGTCAAAGGTTGTACGCGTGTGTAGTCGGTGTGGTTCTGAACGTCGATTGACTTTACGATGAGGAAGCTGTCCACGTGTATATGACTCGCTCGACGACGGAGCTCAGTTTCTCTCTCTCTCTCTTGATCCGATCTCACGTAATAGCCCACGTTTTTGTGCCCACTTTTGGCTTTTTCTTTTCTTTTCTCCTCTCTCTCCAGTCAACTCGCTCGGGGAACTCAAGTCCTGCCTCGTCCAACACAAAAGTTTGGAGGGGCGCCGATTGCGGGACTGCGGGGTGATTGTGACTAACTCCGCTGTCCAACAAGACCCACGCAACCCTCTTTCATTGGCTGCTTGCTTATTAAGGCGACGAAGCATCCCTGTCCGTCTCCGTCTGCCGGAGCTTGAGGATGCGAGGGACACATGGAGAAAAGGAGCCGGGCGGCATGACGTCGCATGTATTGGTGGCTAGTCGGTCAGCTGGCGATGAGAGGGTTGGAGTTGTTGATATGAAATTCAAAGGACCTATGTGAGACCATGAGACAAGGACAGAAGAACTAGAGACACGGGAACGTAGGTTTCCGAAAGGCGCCGTATCGGCATGGAATGTGACTGAACGGCGCGCCTGCGGGCGAACAGCGGAAGCCCACCAGCTCTTTGCAACCCTAAACAGGGAGGACCTTTGTCCCACAATCGTTGGATCCGGCAGCCGGTGTCTTCATCTTTCTCGGAGCGGCCCGGATAACGGGACAACGGTAGCCAGAGTGGGCCCTCGGACTCAAGGGCTGGACGGAAAGGGACCGCAACAGGCGGGGTAGGATTCAAACCTCCGCCTCTGAAATGAGCCGAGAGCTGAGGGCCGAGACAACGGGGCTCATGATTGGAACTTGGCCCCCCGTCGGACCAGGCTCTTGGTCCCCAGCATGGAACGATAATGTCTGAGATGACTAGAGTAGTGCGGCGTACCCCTCGAAGATGCTCGAAGATGTCAGAGACTTGACTTGAATGGTGGCACTCCACTGCGCTGGCTTCCCTGTCAGTGGGTCCTTCCCATCCCGGCTGTTCGTTCATCTCTTCCTCTGCCGCCTGCAGGGACCTTCATCCTGATGATCAAAAAGTGGCCTGCCGCCTGATTTGAGCTAGTTGAGTTGTTCTGCCGCCGTCTTTCGCCTCGGGAACTAGTGCAGCGCACACAATGGGACAGTATCCGTATGGGAGCGAGCAGTTTTGCAGCCTCTGTCTTTGCCGCCATGGACGGGACACATGACTCACTCCGTTGGAGGTTTTGTATCAAGTTGGAACAAAATTGTTGGACGGCAGTCTGGAAAGTCGATCGATTCTGTTGGCGTCAGGAAACCGTGAATATGAAAAATGACTCTGTTGTAGGTCCAAGGTTGATGACGATGGCATGATACCTCTCTTCATTCCAAGCTACGAGCTATCTAGTCTTTGACTTTCCTTGCCATATCTCGCCACCCCTATAAATACACAAGATGCCCCTTCTCGGCATCCGATTTCTGGCCAATTTGGTGGCTGGAGGAAAACACAAACGCAATTCCAAAAGCTTGGTGGTAATACAAGGAAGTAAGGGAGGGGGGTATGTTCTAATCGTGTACTGGGAGCATGTACTCCGTCTTTCTGAGGGGGTACCAGCAGTATTCAATCGTCAAAAGCTTTCACGTTGAGTTCTGCAGCAGCCAGTAGCATGCGAACGACACTCTAGCGCTTAGGACTCATACGGTGTTGCAGTACTCAAGGAACGGATGAGATGATGGGATGAAGAAGAATAAAGAAAAAAGAGGAGGAAAGACGTAAAAGCAAAAAGGGGGGCCAGATGGAGACGGGTAGAACAAGATTAAGAGAAATACCAAAAAAAAAAAAAGAAAGAAAAAAGTTACATTAGGAAATATTTCCTTTAAGCGAGGGTCGCCCCTCGATGCGTCGTGGTGCATGCCAATCAATGCAAGAGTCGTCACCATTTCCTCAAAAAACATACCCGCGTGTTCATAGACCCTTCGCCGACAAAGACCAAGACGACAAGAAAAGGAGACCGGAACGAAACCCTGGCTTCGTGTTTTTATACGCCATCGCACTCCGTCTTTCCACCCTGTCCTAACCCACTGTAGTATCATTTGCCCGGTGTTATGGCCAGGTCGACATCAATTGAAATATGCGGTGCCAAACGCTGAAGACTCCAGGTCACAAGCATAGCACTGGGCAGTTTGGATTGCCCGAAGAACTGTATTCCAAGTTCCATGCGAGTGACCTTATTGGGTCGTGGCGAGCTTCTGGAGAGCAAGTAAAACACCTGGTCATTCATTAGCATCATTGCGCAGCTGGGGGTCCAGCGGAACTCGACTTACCGCTCACGCCCTGAGTTAGGGTGAAGCCAGCCTCGGTGTTGCGGCTGTGCAAGCTGACAGTCACCACGTCCTGGACCACCTTTTCACTACCAAGGGCGTTGGCCCACTTGAACACCTTCTCGTCCTCGCGTCCGTCTCCTACCACCATGAGGAAATCGACAGGACTCTGGTGCTGCGCGTCGGGCTCCATGTGGATGCGAAGGTCGTCAAAGATCTTCTCGGCCGCAGTGCTCTTGGTCCAGTCGATGGGCTCGACGACGATGGACCCGTCTAGCGGGATGGCGTGGACGCGCTGCTCCTCGCAGGCATCGTTGACGTGGCTGGCGCAGTCGGACGCCTGACGGGCCGCAGACTCGTAGTCTTCGGCGCTCTTGTAGTGAAAGATCAGGCTGCAGCGGCGCTCCTCGATCTCGGCACCGGGAGTGCGCTCGAGGTAATATGTCATAATTGAC
This sequence comes from Colletotrichum caudatum, assembly GCA_030867225.1. Taxonomy (NCBI): domain Eukaryota; kingdom Fungi; phylum Ascomycota; class Sordariomycetes; order Glomerellales; family Glomerellaceae; genus Colletotrichum; species Colletotrichum caudatum. The sequence continues at coordinate 61,996 of MU846127.1, forward strand.
TTGACTGACTCCTTCCAGCTGGAGATCTGCTCCCTGTCGGCCATCTCTTGCCATGTGTTCTTGCCACAGTCCTTGAGGAAGCAACCATTCTCGGCAATGAGACCCAAGTTGGGCACCCGGCGGAACAGTCGGTCAAGCTCTTCGGGGCGGCGACCGGACATGATATAAACCGTGTTGCGCTCATCGAGCAATAACTCATTGAGCACATCCAGAGTGCGCTGTCCCGATTAGCATCTTCGGTACACCGGGGAAAACCGCGAGCATCTCCTTACCTGAGGACTAACGGGAATGATCTGGTTCATCGGGCCCCAGCTGACCAAGGTGCCTTCATAGTCGAGGATGAACAGCCGGCGGTTGCTGCTCTTGTATTTTGAGGCCAGGGAGTGGATGTTGAGGCGCGGAACAGAGGTCTGGTCGTGCTTGTGCTGCTCGTCGTACACGCGATCCAATCGGGACAAGAACTCGGTGAACCAGTGCGAACCAGTGTGGTGCATGACAGCCGAGTACAACGCGCTCCAACGGCGCTCCTTCTCTTCGCTCCCCATCTCGAGGGCCCTCTTGATGGCGTCGGCGCATTGCCGGTAGTCCCAGGGGTTGACTGCGAGCTCATTGCCGCCAAAAAGCGAGGATGTGCCGGTAAACTCGGAAAGGATCAGGGAGCCGTGCTTCTTCTCGGGGAAGACCTCACCGTCCTGGCAGAAGAGGTACTCGTGAGAGGTCAGGTTCATGCCCTCACGCTGGCTCGTTATCATCAGCGCGTCGGCCATGGTTAGCAGAGCGAGGTACTGAGGATAGTCAATGTCCTGCTTGAGGTAGACAACAGGCTGGTAAGCCAGGTTCGCCCACGAGGAGTTGACTCGGGTGACGATGTCACTAACAGTCGCGTCCAAGTCGGACTTCTCGCTGCTAGACAGCGCCACTTGGATGAGGACGGTCTTGTCGCGCCAATCCGGGTTCTTGTTGAGGAACAGCTCGTACGACAGAAGCTTCTGGCGGACGCCGCGGACGTGATCGAGCTTATCACGGGCGACGATGAGCTTCTTGCCCTGGTAGCGCTCCTTCATGATCTCGACCCATTTCTTCACGTCCTCGTCGCCCCGGTGCTCGCTGAGGTTGACAGGGTCAATGCCAATGGGCAGGTTGACGACATCGACGAAGCGGTCCTCCAACTGAAGGCCGTCGGTGGTGGCCTCCACGCTCAGCAGTCTGCTGCACGTCTGGAGGAAATGGCGGGTGTACTCGTGGATCTGAAAGCCGATGAGGTTGGCGCCCAGCATGCCCTCAAGGAGCTGTTTCCGCACAGCGAGACATCTGAAAACCTCGGACGAGGGGAAGGCGACGTGCAGGAAGAAGCCAATCTTGGCTTCAGGCAGCTTCTTGCGGATCATGCCGGGGACGAGCAGCAGATGGTAGTCGTGGACCCAGATGACGTCGCCGCGTTTCCAGTTCTTGACAATCTTGTCGGCGAAGGCTTGGTTGACGTTGACGTAGTACTTCCATGAGTGGTCCTCGAAGGCCTTGCTCTTGGGGTTGTCAGGGATCTGGTAGTGGAAAACGGGCCAAAGAATCTGTTTGCAAAAGTGTGAGTAGTGGCCGTCAAAGTCCCTATCGGAGGTGAACACGGTGAGCATGTCGTGCTCGGTGGCGAGCCTGTCTTCGATGTCTTGCTTCTGCTGCGAGCCCTCGAGGGCGTCGGTGGGCATGCCGAGAGTGCCAACCCAAATGTATTCGCCAAGCTTGCCGTCGCGGGCAGCGGCCTCGGCGGCGTTGCGCAGACCGCCGTTGCCCTGATCGGCGTTCATAATGCGCCAGTTGGCGTGGGCAAAGACGCGGTCGTGGCTGTCGCTTCTAATGAGCGGCCGAGGCTGGGTGACGCCCTGGCGGCCCAGTTCCCTGGCCTTCTCGAGTGTGCGACTGTGTTCGGCGATAAGGGCGGGCGGAGGCGAGCTCGCGCGCGACTTGGGCTGGGTTGCTCGAGCACCCCATTTGGGAGAGCCTTTGTCAACGGGGGCGCCATGCTTGCGCTCCTCCTCGGGGAATATGCGGAAACCATCCTCGTTCGTGAACGGGTCCTCGGCGATGGCTTCTTCGGTCGGCGTAATCGGGGGCGTGATGTCACGGATCGGGTTGAAGAGGCTCGGCTGGCGATCGGCCTCGGGACGCTGGGACTTGTCGGTTCTGACGCGGCGCAAAGGGTCTCCTCGCTGAGAGGTGCCTGGCAGCGCGAAGTGAACGGTTTTGGGGAGGAATCTAGAGTTGCCACTGTTAGACTGCCGTCTTTCGGGGAAGTGCAACCGGAATTCGAAGGCGTATCAAGGCCGGTGAAGGACGCGCGCAGCTGCTGGCAAAATTGTGCGCAGAGCGGGGTCATTGCCGGAAGCTCTTTTCCTGGTCGACCTTGATGGCGGGGGACCAGGGCAAGACAGCCGGGAGTGGGACAGGGGCCAGAACTACTTACAATGATGCAATGAAGACCGTCATATTGGGCGGTTCGGCTACTGTCGAGCCTTCTGGATCGCTTTGGTAAAGGAGAGGGGGGAATCAAGTCCAAGACAAGCAGCCAACGTTGGGTGGCTGGTTCGAGTCTGGAAGACCGAGGAGCGAGGTCGCCAAGACCAAAGGAGGTCTAGTGATGAAAGGTAGACGACGGTGAAGCAGGTGCGCGCTATGAGCAGCTTTTCGTAGACCAGAACATGTGGGAGGAGGGGTCGAAGGACGATGGGGAGAGCGGTTGTGAGCTGCAGCCTTGACCAGATAGATTCCGGTGACGGGATTGCTGGTGTCAAGACGAGGACGAAAATATCGAAGGGGAAGAAGTGTGAGGTGAGGTAATAATGCTCGTTTGTAGTTGTCGAAAGGGGACCAAGTACCTCAGTTTCTCACTGTGGAGAAAAAAAGAAAAAGAAAAAGAAACGGAGGTAGGCCTGAGTGGCCAAGGGTGAGTGCGCAAGGTATGATTGGATTTATGTGTCTCAGACACAACCCGGAGTAAGGCGAGGCCGTAAGTGAATAGATAGGTACTTAGAGTGTGGAACAGGGTGAGTGAGGTGAGATGTTGGTGTGGTGGTGTCCGACTCGACTGTGGCCAAGCTTAGCTAGGTACCTAGCTTGGCTGCTCGAAGCTGTGCTTGTTTGCCTGTCTTGTCTGCTTGCTTGGTTTGCTTGCTTGGGCGCGCGCGTGTTGTTGTCTTATGTTGATGTTGCTATTGCTAGGAGAGCTAGGCGAAAGAATGTTCCGTCAGCTTGAGCCTTTTCTGCAAGCTCCTTGACGGGGACGAGGGAGCCAGAGTCTGAGCTTTGCGTAATTATGTGCAAAGAGGACGGGCGCAGGGGCAGGGGCAGGCGCATGCGTGCGTCGGGAAAAATAGTAAACGGGTAGAGCTTTGCAAGGGGAGAAGAAGAAATGACATGTATGGTTGGACCACAAGGCGGACGATGCAGCTGCGAGGGATCAATCGGGCCAAAGAGGAGGGCAGCCAAGATGAATGGAAGAAGCCGGTGTGCGTTGTGATGTGATTGTCTTGTTCTCTTCTCTTTCCTTCTCGGCCGGTCTTTCTCTCTCTCTATTTTTCTGTGATGTTTTCTCGAGAATATTCCAAAGTGGATCTTTCTCTCTCTGCGGTTTTCCGTCCCCTTGGGTGACGATGCGAGGGATGCGAGGGGGGGGGGGGGGGGGGGGGGGGGGGGGGGGGGGGGGTAGGGGGGGAGGGTGTGTCTGGGATGGAAACGGGATGGAACGGGGCGATGGACTTTTAGTGTGAGTTTAAGGTGAATAATTGGGCAGTCAGTGTGGCGGGAAGGAGGGACTGTCACTGCCCGGGTAAGAAAAGGCAAGATGAATGTACTTTTTAGTACCCAACCTCGGATCGGGACGCACTGGGAGAGGAGGGTGAGGCGGGATTGGTTGGGAGACGACAAGAACGGCGGGCCTGGGCCAGATGATGTGTCTAGGATGGGGTGGAAATGCAATGGAAATGGAATGCTCGGCATGCAACTGCATGAAAAGCGAGGGAAGATGTGCTGTTGAACAAACAAAAACAGGCTTGAAGTACTTGAAATAGAGAGGGAGAGAGACTAGGAGGGAGGGGATAAGACGAAGAGAGAAAAAAAAAATACAAAAATAGATGGATTGGTGCTTTCACTGTGACGCCATTCATGGGACAACCCACAGCTTCCTCTTTCTAGTGTATTTCTCCCTTTCTCTCTCATACGTCTTCACTCACTCACCCACTCACTCATGTGGCCGCCCAAAGGAAAGAACGAAACAACGAAACAACATACCCGAGCTTTTTCGTCTCCTTCTGTTCTTTCCCCCCCGCGCAACGGCGAGGAACGCCAGTGACGTAATGAGGAAATCAGGATGCACACCCCGAGGCGTCGGCTACAAGGAAGTTAAACGCAGCGCGCGGGCGTTACTAGCTAGGTACGCAGTATAGTGGAATCGAAGCTAATGCACGCCCGCCCAGAGAATGCAACGGAACTGGAGAGGAGGAGAATAAATGAACGAATGTCTGAGAGTCGACGACGGTACCGGACGTTGAGACGCTGCCAGATTGGATGCGATGAGCCCGACGAGGCCCCTGCGGTAAGGAGCTACAACAGAATGAGGAAGAGCTTGCCGCCAATAAGATGAACTACCCGTAGTTTGATTCGACCGTTTTAGCTGGTGCTCTGTATCCGGCCGCGCAGCTTATTCGATTGCTTGCTTGCTTGTTCCAATGGATATTGATTTTTGTTTTGTTGGCCTTTTTGAGGCTCGCTACAATTTGCTGTTGAGGATCCGGTTGGACGTCGCTAAGACGGCCGATGAATTAGATTCTCGGCAGAAGGCTGTGATATCCCTGATCTGCTCTCGATATGTTTCGGATCGAGTCACCGACTCCTTCTCAATTTTTTTTTCTGTGTTGATGCCGTTTTAAGTTGGCACCCAAAACAAGGTATACCACGCTGTCGCACGCTCGACGATAGTGGACCGGCCTAACTAGGGGTGGAGAGGAGAGGGATGGCGGACAACTGCAGCCCAGGCGGCCGACAGAAAGTGACGGAATCGACGGGGAGGCCAGAAAAACGGAGCAGACGTCCCGTCCGGGGGTGTGCGTCGACAAGCACCGACAACGCCCAAGAGAAGGAGATTGAGGACGGAAGGATAGGATAATAACTGGAGACGCCCGTGCTGTTTGTTTGTTGGGTTAGGCCGGGAGGTGAATACAGGCGGACTGTAAACAGTGGGCACTTTCTGAAATACCTACCTACCTAGGTAGTTTAGGTGCACCCAAAGTAGCTTCAGGAGGTTTTGGTCCGCCAAAAGCTTCAACACTTGGTGTGCCGAATGAGGTGACGATTATGTACGAGGGGTTGGGAAAAACACGCCTGGGATAAATCAAGGAAGAACCGAGGAGCCAGAAGTGCGAGCTGGTGTGGGGGACATAAGGATGAGGAACGGAACGGGGGAGGCATCCAAGAATCGGGGATGACTCGAGACTTTTTATCTCACCAGCCGAGCCAACCAACTGATACGGATATGCTTACTGCACACACGAAGAAGAAGAAGTAGAAGAAGACAACGACGACAAAGAAGAAGACGACGACGACGACGACGAAGAAAGCGAAGGGCGGCACGGCACCCAGCTGTGTGGGGGGGGCCGGGATGGAATCGGACGGAGGCGTGGCCGGGACTACCTGCTCAGTACATACACTCTACCTGGGTACCTAACTAACCCTTTGCTCGGTGTTGATGTATTTTTGTTTCCCTTTCTCTTCCGGGTCAACATCCAATCCTATCTGGTGCGCAGACAACGACGGCAAAGTAATCGCTCACCCAAAATAATCCAAACCCCGGGTGGGATAGGATAGGCATACCCGACATTGCAAAGTGAGGTGGGTGCCGCACCAAGGGTCGCCGCCGTCTCGTCTTGGACAAGCTCAAAAGTGAGAAATGCGACGTCTTTCGCTCGAGCGGGAGTGCCGCCTTTCCCATCAAAGACGGGATTTGAAGGAATCATCTCCCCCCTGCTGCTGCTGCTGCTGCTGCTGCTGCTGCTGCTGCTGCCGCTACTACTACTGGGCGCTCGAAGTCGGCAGGTCGGGTTGCTAAAGGAAAAAGAAAAACATCATCTTCTTGGGGTACGTACAGTAGCGTGCAGCGCACAGCGGCCTCTTGGGCCGACAGGGGTTCTTGGGCCTGTCCATCATCCGGCCAAGACACATGCGACAAGGATGCTTCGGGAACAACTGGACAGAGGGCCGCAAGCTTGGGGACGGCGGGCTGAGGCTGGCTCTTGGTGTCCCATCCAGTCACAGAGACATGACAGACCAGACGAGACACGACACGGGTGCCGATGAAGAAAAGCCGGGCTGGCGGGTGTCAGTGAGTGAGTGGGTGAGTGAGTGAGTGAGTGCAGTGCAGTGCGTGAGAGACAAAATAGATCATTAAAGCTAAAATGTGACTGATGATGGACTAATCATACCTCGCAAAGCCATGGCCGACATAAGCCGTTCCCTCCCTTGATGGCCGGAGGGAGGAGCTCTGTTCCTCCTTGTCTAGTCTGACACTCCAATGGTCGGTCCATTTCCCTCATTAATGACAACCCTCTCTCACTTCGGGCACGCTTCCCGCGCCATCATAACACGGCTTGGTGCCCAGACCAAGACCAGCGAGAGGCACTGCCCCTTTCCACCGCCAGTGTAGTAGTTGTACAGGCAGGCGGCTCATACCACCTACCTAAGGGTCTACGTAGAGGAGTGCTACTGTCTGGCCGAGTTATCATGACCCCTCCTCCGCCTCGTAATCTGAAGGGTCCGGGGAGCGTCAGCAAGTATGCAACCGGCCCTGCGGCTCTGTCCATCGCAACTCCTGACTGATAAATAATGTGTACCTAAGATGAATGTGCCGCTGTTGCAACTGAGCAAGTGCCACACGCTGCAAGCCACGCGTGTCGCATTCGGGCAGGCAGGCACACGGGCCCAAAGAAGGAAAGAGGGAGGGAGAGAGGCACTTGCCGTCCCAAAATCATAGAGGCCATGGGTAGGGCAAGAACGTGTCGTGTAGACATGATTCGTACCTACCCGGAAAGATGGATATTCAAGATAGGTGGGTAGATACCCAACAGGTAGGTAGGAGGTAGGTAGATACCTATGTACCTCAGGAAAGCGCATCAAATGATCATGTGGCATCTGTTTTCCTCCTACACCAGCCAGTCAAGTCATGTCATCGTCGTCGTCCCCGTCTTTCGCTCGGCTAGTATCCATCATCCTTTCTCTCCATCTGCGTCTCCTTTCAGCTTCGTTCGCTTCTCTTTCCTCTTCCCTGGCTGAATGAGGGGAAACGCACGACACCACCACAACCATTCCCGCCGCCACCAACAAATCATCACAGCCACCACCACAACCTTGGCCGACGAGATTCGGCAAAACCATCGACCACCGCCCCAATCATTGACTGATACCACCATGCCAGCAGCCCGTCCGTCCGTCCCCTTCTGTCAGATTGCCGCCGCCGCCGACAAGTATCCAGATACCAGACACCCACCCACCCACCCATGTCCCCCGCCTGCACATGCGGAAATCCAGCTTGTACAGTTCAGTACCTCATCCTACCCTGACACCTACTCACTTTGAGTAGTAGACTTTGGAATCCGAAAGCATCTGGCTTCGCCTCACGATGAACACCCTCCACGCCGGTAGGCAGGACACCGACAAAGTCTTCCACTCGCAGTCCGTTGCGTGGCCCTCCTCTGGCCATACGTCCCACAACGCCTCGCTGACCAACACCCCCAGATACCTCAATCTTGTCTATTCAACTCTCCGCCGCTGCTTGCTGCGCCTCTGCATGATCACATTACTGTCTAGCTAGACAGGCGACTATCCATTCTTTGTGGTTATTACGTTTGGCTTTGGTCGTCATTGGATCCTCCCTGGCTTGCTCCAAAGCTTCCTTCAGAACCAGCACTCATCGTCAGAGCCTCAGGGCGCCGTCGCCCGCTGCCGCCTCCTTGTCCGAATTAACTCGGCGCCTCGATTCCGAGAGTCTGTTCCTTCGCGTCCGCGTCGCATTGGGTCGGTGTTGTGCCGATCCCCGCGCAGCCTTCTAAACAACACCACCTCCGACGTTCCAGACTTTGGGCCGACTAACTAGTTTAGCTTCTTGACGACCTTGATCATCGCAATGTTAGAATGTTTGACAAGAGGCCCGCCGGCATAGCTGGCCATGGCAGGGTCTTAACCCGACCCTCCAGAGTTTGATCGAGTGGCCAAAGCAGCCTCCCATACTAATTTTCACGATGCCGATTCCATGCCCAGGCACCCCTGGCAGAAACGTCGGCCCTTGCCGGGCCCATGCTCCATGCGGGCTCGAACTGCTGTTCCACGTTTCTCCTCGCTTTCTTTGATGTCGCTGTTGGAGACTGAGCCCCTGTCGGCGGGAAACACCATGGCCCACGTAACAAGTGAGTCTTTCCGGAAACGCGTTCGTAAATGGGGATCGACCTCCATTCTGTCTCCATCACGCAAGTCATTCAATCAATCAGCTGCCTGGTCCGGCCCACTTATATACCCACGTTCATCCACTTGGACGGGAGGGATGGCTCGGCAACGCCCACCAACAAACAGACCTTGACGTTAGGAGGACGCAGGTCGCGGGGTGAGGGTGAGGCGGGGAAACTTCGTCTTCTGAGCTTCGGTCAGTATGTGCCTGATGAAGAGGTTGGACAGGACTCCTTGCCTCGTCTGCTGGCCCTATCAACACCCCAACGATCCCCCCATCTGTAGTCTAAACCCTCCGTGAAGAAAGCATGTGCTTCCTGCATGAGCGCCGAAGAAGTTCCTCACTACCACCACCATCACCAGCCGTGTTCTCGCGAGCTATCGTTGCCCCTCCACCAATCCCGCCGAGGGAGTGAGGGGTTTGTAATGACAAGAGGAAATTGAGGGGCCGAACCATGACCTGAACGCGTATTGCCAAACTCTGGGCCACTGGGCATGGAGATTGAACTAGTGCATCGACTAATAGCACCTCGCCATCGGGCTTGGAGGCCTCGGCTGAAATGAGGGGTCCGTTCTTGATCCCGTCCGTCGAAGCCAACCCGACAAATTGAACAGCCATGGTGATGAGAATGTCACACGTCGTCGACCTTGGGCTTCGCCCCCCACTCAAGCACTGCATCGACGAGGGGTGCATTCGCTAGGGCGAGATTACAGGAATACCTAATCGGCAAGTGCGACGGCATTGATGATTTGAGCTTTCGAGTGAATTATCGCCAACTGCTTCTCTTGGTGTTGTTGGGCATTGCAACAGCAGAACATCATCACCCATCGGCAGAAATGCCTCACTGATGGTCGTCAACACTAACGGCCGTAAATTCGGTGGCTGTCGCGGCCCAACCAATCCCGAGAGACGGATCTGGCTTCGCATCTGGAATCTTCCCTCCAGTCACAACTTTCACATCAGCCCCGTGGCATCTCTGAGAATGCTGGGGACGTATACACAAGACGGAACACTCCACAGCCAGATCCAGTTGGTCTTCCATTTCTCCGCACACACCTCACAGAACGAACCCCAGCCCCGGCCACACCCTCTTCTCCAACTGACAACCACAGCTGCACACTGCAACGCTGCCGCTGCCATGCACTACTCCTAATCTCGACTCCTCGAATTCCTCTGTGTGCTTTCGCCATTTACCTCCAGTTAACAGGATGAACGGCACGCGCCCGGAATCTCCCGATGGTGCAGTGGGCTCTTGCAATATCCATAGGTAGGCTAAATACCGGGTAGCATGCGGCCAGTCTTTAGATTCGCAAGCGCGTCAGGACTAGCCGATGTGTCGTCAACCAAAGCGCAACCCTGAACTTAACCGATGGCGAACTAAGTCGGTAAGCCCGGTCTTGTTTTCACCGGCGATGGCTGCAACCCGGCCGTTTTGCATGTGTCCGGCGACTTGGATGCGGAAAAGGGACTCATCATTTCTGACAGAACTTTTCATGCCCGTTTTGTTGAGAAGGCTCTTCCAAGGCCTGGGTGCGACACACAATTCATCCTGGATTCTCTGAGGCCAGCCACACAAAAACGCTGGTTATGATATCCACGTCCTGAACGGTGGTTCACTCTAGGTCCCAAAGGTGGCAGCTTCGTTAGCGTGTCGGTCGTTCGGCCCAAGGGGCCAAAAGTTCGGCTTGAATCGACAACGGCCTCGCCATGATATGATGGCTTACTAGGGGCGGCCCGGCCCTGTCATTCCGCCAAAGCGCTGGTGTCGCTTTCTGCAGCCCATTGTCACCACAGTCATGGCAGAATTGGGGCGGAAATGACACACCGCACCAGTAGAGCACTTTTTGCCTTCTAACGTAGATGAAGCCCCCCCCCCCCCCCCCCTTGATTCGGAGAGACGTTGCAGGGAGAAGCCACCCCTGAGGGCAAGGGGCTGATGGGATGGATGATCGGGCTGGACGGGCTAACGCCAAGGCTACGTTGCAGAAGAACATACAGCATTCGATTCACGACGATTGTGAGGGGGATGATCTCCACTCGACCGGCGTCCTTTTAGCCTCTCTGGCATGGCCTACATTTCGGAACATCTTGATTCGTTCTTTCTGTATCCAAGTAGTATATCCTATGTACGAAGGTGCTCTAATTCGATGGACGCGTGACCCCGTGACTGTCATAACAGCGAACATGGCCATTGGCTCTCGCTCTTGAGATCGGCGAGTTCTGCAGGGGAGCGGGAGGTACGGGTGGTTTTCAGCTCCACGTGTGGAGATTTTCAGGTAACGATACACTGTCTCCATGCGTTGCGTGCAAGTGGTGCTACGGCAAGAGAAAGCAATGTCACAGAGCTCTGGGGCGACAAAGGTCAACGGATGGCCTCGGCATCGAGATTTGATTTTCTTGAAGTTTGGTGAGAGATGGATGATATCATGGCTTCACTTGGCCTGCAGAAGAGACCTGATACACAGCGCAAACGCCTTAGTTCCGTCACATCCTGTCCAATATGCTGCGGGGGAAGGCCCGATTCGACTCCGTTGACGCGTGTGCGGGGCCGAAATCGAAAGGTGGAACCAAGACGGACGCATGCCGGGCTGGCCGCGTTCGCTCACCTCGACTGGAGGATGCATATCCGTACACATCCAGAGCTCGTGAGCGACTAGATGAGAACTAACACAGTGGCGGTCTTGACTATTATGGACAGAGGTTGATTCTCAAGGGGTGGAGTGTGCAAAGGAGGCCTGGCCTGGCCGTTACGTACTTATGATTAAAAGTTCCACCGCTTGACGATGTGGTGTCGTTGGCAGTCTCCACGACAGATACAAACTGGCCCCGAGGTCTTCTCTCTGGCGTCCCCGTGGCTTTCCCCGCAAAGGAACTTCATCACTACGTGGGCTGGGTTTCGGGCACACACGTTTCGCGCAGGTCGGGGCGCGTAGACTCGTAGAACCAAAGATGATAATAAAACGAGCGCACAACTTAATAGCGGTATCGCAACATCCATGAGGGCCACGCCAGAGTGGGGTTGTCGGCGTTGCTCGAGACCCGTCCCGAATCAATCGGTCACAGTAAGCAAAATAGTAAACCGCCGGGCTCCTTGCGCAAATAAGAGACGAAGCGAGTCTCGCGTCGAGGAGCACCCCCCCCCCCCCCCCCCCCCCCTTTCTTGAGGAGGTGGCGCGGGTGCATCATAGAGATGACCGTGTCCAAACATAGTTTGCGGCTACTGAATGGTTCAGGCGCAGTAGTACACACTGACCGGCTAGCAAAGTGGGGAGGAGAAATTGTTGCTCGTCAAGCGTGTGAAAAAAGGGGGTATATATTCTCTTTTATGTATCCGTATGTCTATATGCCGAAGAAGCCCATCATCCACCGCGACCAACCACACGCAAACGTGCGCACGCCTCTCCTAGTGACACCACAGCCGAACGGCCTTGTCCTTGCCGCCGCTGCCCACGCGCATGCCGTCCCTCGGGCTCCAGTCGACGGCGTACACCTCGTCCTGGTGGCCCGGGAGGTCGACCTGCAGCTTACACGTGGCCATGGACCACACCTTGAGCGTGGTGTCCTTGGACGCCGTGACGAGCAGGCGCGAGTCGGCCGAGAAGGCGCACTGGTAGACGGGGGCGACGTGGCCGCGCAGCGTGTTGATGAACTTGCCGTCGCGGGCGCTCCAGATCTTGGTGTGGTTGTCCCAGCCTGCGCTGGCGATGAGGGTGCCGTCGGGCGAGAAGGTGACGTGGTTGACCTGCTTCTGGTGGCCCAGCATGCGCGCGACGGGCTTGGTGCCCTGCGAGGGGTCCCAGAGGTACATGGTGAAGTCGTCGCTGGCCGAGACGAGGCGCTCGGCGACCTTGCCCTGGAGCCGGGCGGCCTTCTCGAAGCGCTCCTTGGCCTTGGCGCGGCGGGCGTCCTCGCCGTCGGGGGTCGGGGTGTGGTCGAAGAAGCCGGTGCGGAGGGCGAACTCGGTCGAGAGGGCGAGGTGGTTGACCCAGTGGGCGTGGGACGAGAGGGTGTGGACGAGGGTGCCCTTGACGGCGTCCCAGACCTTGACCGTCTTGTCGTGGCTGCCCGTGTAGACGAGGCCGGTGCCGCCCCACTTGACGCAGCTGACGCTGCTCTTGTGGCCCGAGAGGACATGCTCCGTCCGGCCCGTGTTGACGACCCAGATGCGCACCGTGGCGTCCTTGCTGGCGCTGGCGAGGCGCGGAGTGCCATCGCGCCAGAGGTGATAGGGCTCCCAGGCCATGTTTGTGACCCATTTGGCGTGGCCGGCCAGCGGCTGGCCGACGGCGGCGCCCGTGTCCGGGTCCCAGAGGCGGACCGTCTTGTCCATGCTTCCCGTGGCGAGGCGGCGGCCGTCGGCGGACCAGGCGACGCAGAGGACCCAGCCGGCGTGGCCGGCGAGGGTGAACTTGGGGGTGCCCGTCTCCGTGTCCCATATCCGGGCCGTCTTGTCGCCGCCGCCGGTCGCGAGCCTCTTGCTGGTCTCGGGGGAGAACTGGGCGGCGAGGATGGCCTCGCCGTGGCCGGGGATGCGGTGGGCCATGCGCGTGACGGCCTGCACCTTGAACACGGCCTGCGGCTCGGCGCTGAGGGTGACGGTGGTCTCGAACGGGTTCGCGACGCCATGGCTGCGGAGGAGCTCGAGGAGGTTCGTGGGGTACTGTTCGACGACGATGTCGGAGTCGGGGATGTGGATTCGGAACTTGTACGGGAGGAAGTCTTCCCGGTTCTGCGTTTTGGTGTTAGACGGCAGACGATGACGACGAGGGCGAACGAAAGACCTGGTGGTTGGGAGGGGTGAAGACGGAGGAGACGGGGACAGGTAAGGGGGGGGGGGGGGGGTTGTTACTTGCCTTCACTTGCAGAGTGTTGAGGAGGAGCGTGAGGTTCTTCTCTGAGGCGTCGGCGAGGGGCACCTCGATTACTTCGGCCAGCTGCTGTCCGTCGCCGTCGACGAAGCGGGCCTTGAACGAGCCCTCGAGCCCGGGCGCGACGGCGGTGACATCCTGCTGCGTCTGGGTCTTGGCGAGGGTCTCGCGCTTCTGGCGCTTCGAGGGCGGGGGTACCACCGTCGACATGTTGTGATGCTGGCTGGCCTTCGTCGGTCGATCGGTCAGTCGGTTTCGTCGAGCGGGTTCGGTTGGAAATATTTCAAGAGGGCGGCGATGCGGGATGGTGGGGCAGAAATTTTGTGAAAAAGGGACCGGGGGGTGGGGCGGACCATCCGCGCGGTGGACCACGGACCATCGGGCAAAACTTGCCCGTGGTTGCAACGGTTCTCAGTGCCCCATAACCGAAAATACCTACAGAAAAATGTCATCGCCAACAGGCGCGGGTGGGGCCAGGGGGGAAGACTGACTCTGTTAGTGAGAGCATAAGTAGTTGGCAGATGAGATAAGGAATAGCTCCCCTATTCTCCATAATTCAGATGTTCAGATGGAAGGGAAAAAGGAAAAACCAAAAAAATAATAATAAAAATACCGAGGGCAAGCCATCCTTGCGGATCCTCTTTCTCCTCCTTCACGCATCTGCTTTTTCAGAAACAAGAAAGAAAGCATGTCCAGTCAGCTGCTGCGCTGATCTTCCTACAAACGCCATCCCCCAAGTCCTCCCGGTTATAGTTCATTCCCAGCCCGCTTCCCCCTTCCCCCGGTTCATATTTCACCCACCGAATCTGGCCCATGAAGACTCTTTGCTGCTCTCTTCTCGGTCATCAAGGCTCCCCTGCTACCTCGTCATGTGAAGACTGGCATCGAGGCTCTGGTCCATGTTTGTCTTCTTGGGCCGGCCGCGCCGCTTCGACCCCGTGGCCGGCGATCCTCCGGCAGCTCCTTGCGGAACGGCATTGTTGGCGGGCGTCCCTGCGTAGTGACGGAATACCGCTGCATTGGGTGGCGCCGACTGCATGCCGGACTGTATGCCAAACTGGGGCACCGGTATGGGCGTTTGCTGGACGGCGTTCTGCTGGAACGCGTTGTTCATTTGCTGCCCGCGCATCTGCATCGTCCTCTGGTTCCTTTCCTCCATCTCGGCTTGGCGGTCCCGATACTGTGCGTGCTCGTCGTGCGTCGTCTGCTCGAATGGGTGTTTCGGCATCCCCGTCATGCCGTCCCGGGACATTTGGTTCAGTTGCTGCTGGACGTGGTTGTGGTTGTGGGTATGATTATGATTTTGTACTTGCGGCTGTTGACGCTGTTGGTGCTGTTGATGCTGCTGTTGCTGCTGCTGCTGTTGCTGATGTTGCTGTTGTACCTGTTGGTGCTGAAGCTGATGCTGTTGCTGAGGCATCGCTTGTTGCTGCTGTTGCTGCTGCTGTTGTTGTGCCTGCGGCTGTTGTGGCTGCTGCTGAGGCTGTGGCTGTTGCTGCGGTTGCTGCTGTTGCGCGCTTTGCGACTTGCGTCGGTTTTCTTCAATCTCTTGATGCTTCTTCTCTTGCCTGGCCTGCCGTTCTTGCCTCTGCATATCTTCGTTCTCGACAGCGTATATGGCCGCGATACGTAGTTGCAGCTGTGCAAGGATGCCTAACCGCTCTGGCTTGGACATTTTCCGGTATTCGGTTTTGAAGTTGTGGAAGACGTCGCCGGTAAGTCGCATTGTGTTAGGCGTGACGCCGACAACTGCGAGTAGGGCGGCTGTCGTGGGGTCTGGCGCCGGGCCAGAACTCTGTACTTCAGGAACTATTCAGATCAGTATATGTCGATGGCTGGCCGGCCTCGAGGGGGGCAAATACCAGCGGGTGCGTCCGGGACAACAATGTCGGCGTCTCCCTCTGCATCGGCATCCTCCTCATCGGTCGGCGGATCGGGGGTTCGCGCCTCATGGTTATGTTCGCTGCATATGATCGTCAAGATCCATTTGCCCAAGGTCTTGCGATTCACGGCCTTGGCCTTCCACGGGCAGTTGGTCTTCTTCGTCGACGTCTTGAGCTGCGTCGCGGTGCACTTGTACGGCTGTCCACCTCTGTCGCACACGAGGTCGCATCGGACGACCTCACTGCCCTTCTCGTAGGTGCCACCGACCTTGTTGCGATGGGTGCGCGACTTTACGACCTTGTAGCCGTCCTTCTGCATGCGCGACTTGAGCGCGGCGAACAGCTCGTCGAACGAGGCATATTCCTCTGTGCCATCGTTGCGGTCGCGGGCACCCAAGATGCCAAACATGTTGGCGGCGAGCGGCGGCGACTGGAAACCAGTGTCGCGATGGCTTCGGCTCGTCCTCCCAGCCTCAAAGCAGTCGAGGACTCGAGATGGAGGGTTTTTTTTCGAGTCGTGGTGTCGCGGCGCGACGCGATTCGACCTCGGAGAGCTGTGCGGATTGCTGGAATAGCCTGTAGCAAACTCTTCCAGACGTGTCGGGGCCGTGGCGATGACGAGATAACTCCACCTTTCGCAATCATATTCGTGGCTGGAGTGTTTCCTTGCTTGTGAGGATAGATTTGGTCCGTGCGCTATGTGGCTTATCCTTGTGGCTCCACCCCCAGACTCGGTTGGGACAACCCCGGTTCGCCGTGTAAGTCGGAAGGAGTGCTGGTTCGCGACTGTCAATTCGGTACGTGGTTGTGTTCCATTTTGCCAACCACATCTCGCCCGCTTTACACTCTCGGCAAAGGTAATGTGCTTTTCTTCTGGGTTCTGGCTTTATTTTCTCCTCCGTTGAGAGGTTTCTTTACTGCATATATCCCTTTCGAAGAATCGTAGACTGAGAGCCCAGACGACAAGATGAACCCCCGGCGCGTGCAAGCCTCCACGACGTCCCCGGCTTCTAACATGACTTCTTTTGTTACACCATCTTCACCCTCGCAGAGAAACTACGTACAAGCTTCTCCTTACTTCTCTCAGACTACCTCCGAGGGATATGATTTCTCAGCAGCTCCGAGAAGGAACGCTGCTTCAACAGGAACGACGGCGTCAACCTCTTGGGAAGAACGTGTCCCCAGAACGGCGTACACCGCGAGCACTGACTATGACTGTGACTATGACGTTTCCAGTCAGTCAGGAAGCCGATCCGTCGTAACTCGGCCGAGTACCTCCTACAGCACCCGCACCTCGCAAACACCTTTCCTCCCCCATAGTGAGAAACACACCATCATATGCGCGCTAAATGAGGGTCGTGGAATAAGCCCTGCCGTCGGCGTTGCGTTCTTCAATGTCGACACTGGCGAGGCCATTCTCAGCCAAATCTCAGACAACAGGTTCTTCGTTCGAACTCTGCATAAACTTCGAATCATGGAACCGTCACATCTTCTAATTGTCAGTTCCTGCTGTCCACCCAACCCGAAGTCCAGACTCTACAGTCATATCGAGGAGCACATGCCGGATTCAAAGATCATTCCTTTCGACCGAAAACATTGGTCAGAAGTGGAGGGACTCAACTACATCCAGAACCTTGCCTTCCGAGATGATGCTGAAGCCGTCAAAGTGGCTATTGGCGGCAGCTTTTTCGCGACCTGCTCTTTTTCTGCAGTAAGAAGCCCCATTTTCGGTGTTTAAGAGAGTTTCTGACCACATTTTAGGCCATGAAGTTTGTAGAAATCGAGTTCTCTTCCCGCATTATACCCCATTCTCTGCGCATACGATATCAACCGTCTGAGGATACCATGATGATCGACGTGTCCGCCATCATATCGCTTGAAATCCTGCAGAACCTTCGCGACTCGAGGTCCAAAGACAGCCTCTTCGGTATCCTCAAGCATACTAGAACGCCAATGGGCAGTCGAGTACTTCGGAGTAATCTTCTCCAGCCATCAACTCTCAAAGACTCGTACCTTGAGCCACGCTATGATGCCCTGGAGGAGCTCCTTTCGAATCATGAGATGTTTCTTGAAATACGAGAAGGTTCCAATATTTCCATTTCACACATAACCCTCATTGCTAATGGGTTGAAGCACTAAAATCCGTCCTTGACATTGAACGTGTATTGACACAGGTGGGAGAAACTGAACCCCCCCCCCCCCCCCCGTTTCTCAATCGGTCACTAAACATTCCCAGCTCGTCATCATACCAAGCAAGCCATCCGTGGAAGCATCCGAGAGATCAATGAACCATATCCTCATGGTTAAAACGTTTCTAGACGCTGTTCCTACAATCTACCATGCACTTGGTCCTGCTAAAAGCTCCCTTCTGATCAAGATACGAGACCTTTGTCAACCTGAACTCACGGAAACCGTCAGAAACCTTATCTATGAGGGCATTTTAGAAGACTCCACATACGTAAAGTCAGCCCTCGACCTCCGGAACCAGAGAACCTTTGCGGTAAAGGCAGGTGTAATCTTCTCCTTTATACGGCGATTGCACTGACCTGCTATCAGTCCGGTGTCAGTGGCCTTCTCGACGTCGCTCGACAAGCATACAAAGAAAACACAAATGATGTGCACAGCCATGTTGAGGAGTTAAATGGTAAGTTTCTTAGCTTCTATGAAAGTGATTCTAATCTGCTGAACCCCCCTCCTTCTTTTTTTTGTCGAGTTCTGATACCATTCACCCTGCAGATGAATACAACATCCAAGCCGACCTCAGGTATGACACAGGCCGCAAATACTGGGTTAGGCTACAAGCGGCCGACTTCGAGGAGCGTCCAATCCCCCCCGTCCTTGTCAACCTGACTCGAAAGGGACCCTACATCGAGTGTCTAACCGTCCAACTCAAGAAACTCAATCAGAGAATTGCTGACTCCGTCGCTGAAGTTGTCATGCTCAGCGACAAGGTGATCCAAGATCTCATAGACAGCATCCGAACCCAGCTACAGCCTCTTTATCGCGTCTGCGACAGCATTGCTTTGCTAGATATGCTCGCGTCGTTCGCGCAATCAAGTTCAACTAACGACTGGAAACGACCCGAGATATCGGACACTCTAGCACTGAAGGCAGCCAGACACCCAATTCTGGACAAGGTTTGGAACTTCAATCACCCGTCATCTTCGTCCATAGCAGGCTGACCAAAACGCAGAACTTAAGAGATCACTTTGTTCCCAACGACTATTACGCTACCGATGAGTATCGCTTCCACATTGTCACCGGATGTAACATGAGCGGCAAGACCACTTACATCAGGAGCATTGCTTTGCTGCAGATAATGGCACAAATTGGTTGCTATGTACCAGTCGAATATGCCAGCTTCGCTATTGTCCACAACATCTTTGCGCGCGTGACGACAGACGACAAGATTGAGTCCAACATGTCGAGATTCTCTCTGGAAATGCGGGAGATGGCGTTCATTCTCAGGTTATTATTGATACGTGAAAGGTCATGGGTTGGTGCTAACAGCCGCCAGCAACGTCACTGACAGAAGCATTGTCATCATCGATGAACTTGGTCGAGCCACGAGCCCCCGGGATGGACTTGCTATCGCGCTAGCCATGGCCGAGGCGCTTATTCAAATTCGCGCAGTGGTTTGGTTCGCAACACATTTTACAGAGCTCGGTCAGGATTTGCAAAACATTGTCAGTGATTTGCTTTGAAGCTAACGTCAAGCAGCCGATGTTCTCGCCAACCACCCCGGAGTGCTGAACCTCCACCTCGCTACGCAGATCTCAATGACAGCTAATGACGTGCCCAAAATGACGATGCTTTACAAAGTGGAGTCTGGAAGAACTGATGATCACATGTATGGGATCACACTTGCGAAGGCCATGCCGTTTCCCAAACGGTTTCTCGAGGTAGCTGAGCAAGTCGCCGTCTCGTTACGCCAGCGAAGAGAGCAAAAGAAGTTAGGGTCCGAGATGAGAAAGACGCTGAGCCGACGGAAGCTCATCCTCAATTTGCATGACCACTTGAAGCAGGTCAGTAATTCGGAGCTAGACGAGCCTGCCATGGGGAGCTATCTTAATCGTCTGCGAGAGGAGTTCATATTACGCATGGAAGCCATCGACAACGAGGGTAGCGAGGACAGAGTGAATAGCAGCGATGAGACAGTTAGTGGCAGCGAGGCGGGACGGAATGATGATGACGGCGCGTTCGATGACGAAGATGTCTTCGACGCCGTTGATGTGGACTCTCTTTGAAGCAGTTGAGCTTGCATACGGTCGGTGCTCGTCTCGTCGTTTGGGATGTTTCATTGACCGAACAAAGGATGGAAGTGACTGAAGTACGAGGAAACGAAGACAGGTAGTTGTTAGATGTAATAGAAAGTCAAGTTTGTTACTCATAACTCAACTGGAGATGCCAACATCTCTCAAGAGTTCAACAATAATGAGATATCTCATCGGTGGCAAAACCTTACAGTGTCAACTTATTTATACTTGGATAAGAAACATATGACATTTGCTGGTGAAAAGAGAATTCGCGAGAAAGCAGACCACATATGTGGGAGGTGGGCGTATCGACAGCAACCCGGAGTCGTCCTCTGGCCTTTGAGGTCCGAACCCGTGTACTTTGTTGGACCTTTCCCCTCGGATTTTGGACAGGAAGACGCTGGCTACCTACGTCAGTGCACGCCTTCCCTCGTGTTGTTATACCAGAGCGTATCGGTAGGAAGGAAGCACCTCGCCTCTTCTCGTTGCTTCCCCCCTCGATTTTTTATCCTCTTCATACACTCACATCACAACATCTCGATCCGACCGCAAAAAGCTCTTCTTCTTCTTCCACGTCAAGGAGAATCTCAACGACTCCAACCCATCAAATCCCTATCCACTCACTTTTAGGAAGATATCGATCACTTCACACATTGAATTTCCT
Source organism: Colletotrichum caudatum (assembly GCA_030867225.1). Lineage (NCBI taxonomy): Eukaryota > Fungi > Ascomycota > Sordariomycetes > Glomerellales > Glomerellaceae > Colletotrichum > Colletotrichum caudatum. Next base: position 82,149 of record MU846127.1, read on the forward strand.
CCGCTTTCCCCCAGCCAAAATATCGCCGCTTCGCGACGCCTCTAGGATAGCCCGGGAAGGGCATCATGGACCAGCTTGACGTCCTCTCGTGAGCGCGATCGACAGTTGAAAGTTGGTCGGTATACTAATAATTTCATAGCCTCTGGGAGACCAAGACAGACGCTGATACCCTTCTTGTGATGGGCTCCAATAGATGGCAGCTACATGAAACTGTCATTCGCGGCAAGAGCGGTCTGGTTGATCACCTTCTCGACCTCACCGAGGCGGTAAGAATTTCCTTCAGTTTTGTATAACCCGTTGATGAAACAATGGGAGAGCTGATCACAGAGAGCTACCACAGCAGAATGATGTCCGAAAGATCGCATTGAAGGAGCACGCTTTCACAGCCTCGGCTCTCGAAGCCACGCTAAAGTACTTCTACGTCGGAGGTAAGCTTGACATGATTTCTAACGTGCTGATTACTTCTTCTGACCTCATAAAGATGGAGTTTTCGATGGAAAGTCTGAGGTCATCGAGCTCCTTGCGGTTTACGATGTGTCGGCCGCCCTCGACGTACTAGCTCTCCAACAACTCATCGCTCCTCGGATCAGCAACCTTCTCCACGACATCCTGTCAAGCCGTATCGATCTCATCGACGATTTTATAATCGCAGCCGATGTTATCGCGAGTGAGGAAGCTGAGGCATGGATACTCATGCGTCAAGAGCTTCAGAAAGCCATAAGCCCTCACGTCAGTATGCTCTTCTCTCAGGAAGAGTTTATAAATCTTGTGAGGACCAATCAGACCTTTTGCTTCGAGACCCTGTATACCGCAATTGCACGGATGGATGTCCTCGAGAAAAACGCTCGGGAGTCCAGTGATCCGAGTAACCTACGAGACGACGGTGGTGAGGTTAAGTTCATGTCTACTACTTCCATCAGGGTCTCGTCTAATGGTAGGCATCCGGCAACAATACTTGCGACTCTATGTTGTAACTACTAATGAACAGAGCAGATGTGGCGACGCAGACCGATACACAAGCCGAAGTTAACCACAAGAGATGTAATTTCACATCTGTGGCGAATGATACTGACGACACTGCTGGAAAACACGAAATGACACCCAAACCTGTCAAGGTCAGCACATTGTCCCGAGCGGACAGCAAAAGTAAGCTTCCCGATACAAACATATTTACTCGGTAAATTTGGGCTGACCATTTAAATATCAGGATCGCTCAAGTCATCCCAGGAGCGTACAACCATGTTATCAACGAGCAGCAGCATGTCCCACCCAGATGCATCGACTCACTGGGAATCCTGCAGTGAGGGTGGCACAACACCTGCCCCTCGTACGCAAAGGACGCGAGCTTCAGGGCCATCCAACCCTGCCAAGCTACAGATGGGTACCTCGATACCCTCAACAATCTCTGGAAACACCATTGAGCAGAGGCCTATAGCCTCGCGAGTGGTCGAAAGAACACGAACTCCATATACGTCGAGTGGATCCAGCATTCCCCAGGCGAATCAAAATGCTACCCCCGGCCTGTTCGACCGTACCAGTCGCACATATGCTTTCACCGGCTCCAGCGTTGAGCACGACGCCCTCTTCTCCCAGACGAAGGAACCTGCTAATCCCGATCTGTTTGAGCGGACCAGTCGCGCATATGCTTTTACCGGCTCCAACGTTCCGCGCGACTTTCACTTCTCTGGAGCCATCCAGACCGAAGAACCTAAGTTCACCGGCGCCGGAGCCAACCCCAAGTATGCGCAGAACAATACCAATCCACATGGTTCTCCACGAAAACACGAAGCTCGCGGCACTTCGTCTCGCAAATCTAGCATGAAGAATGCACCCCAACTTGACCCTATTACCGCGCGTCAGATCAAGAGGGGCAAACTTATTGTTGAGCCTACTAGTGAGTCGCCCAATCCGGTTTCTTTTGGTGGTCTATGGTTATTATTTCTCAGCTGCTCTGGAAGCTTTTGTCATGGTCTTTTTGCGATAATACATTGACACATTTGTTACAGACAATCAACTCTCTGCATCAGGTGGAGTTCTTCTTGACGGGCCTCATATCGATTGCAATCCGTCTTGAAAGCATACAGAGTGTACGCGTGTGTACCCGGTCATACGGCGACGATGAAGCGAGAGTTTTCTGTTGACGTAAGTCTCGGAGTCCGCTCAGTAACCGTGATAGACAGTCGTGTGCCAAAGGTAATGCACATGAAAAAATGGTGTTCCTTGTTATGCATTTGTCGCTGAAAACCACCCCTCCAGATCTGATTTGTATGGGCAGGGTTGGCTGGTTGTCTTCTTCGGCGATATAATGGGCTTATAATGTGATGGAAACATTGAGAGGCAGGTATTACCCGGGTCCGGTAAAGGGACGGTTGGAATGAGCCTAGCAATGCTGCAAAGGGAAAGACATGTAGGCTAGTTCCAGACAACACGGCTGGGTCTAAGAGGACGACTATTACTAAGTATTAATCTCTACTTACTATTAGCAGAAACCCTAACGTTAGATTACTAACTGTAACAGGATAGTCTTTATATTAAGTACTGTCGCTATGTAGGAGAGAACCATAACACAGCAGAACCACACAGCCCTTAAGTTAACAACAGGCCTAGAGATAAAGGTTATAGTAATAGCTTTACGTACTGGAAATACAGGAATTATCTTTATATCTCCAAATTCTGCGTACGAGATACATGGTTTAGCTTACCTCCGCTACTGTTATCTGTAGCCCCCGAGTCCTCAGAAGACTTGGCCCTATCCATAACGTAGGAAGGAACTTAAACTCACTGCCAAGCCTAGCTTGAATGCGCGTGGGGTGCGATGTCTCGGGAAGAAGTAGCTTTGGTTGAGTCTGGAAGAAACAGATAAGTGCATTCTCATGTTTTAATGCTGCAAGGAAACAGCCTGCGAGAGAAACTCGTATGTCAGATCAGGATCATAATCACGTGGTAGAGGTTCCAAAAGCGGAGGCAACTGACAGCCATTCAATTTTACGTCCCTCGGCAGCAGCCCTTTATCGGCACATCCTCTCTACAGCCACAACGTACCCATGCTTTATGTTACGACCCAACAAGTTACAGGTAATGTGACCCTACCGGACAAGGCGGGACGCAGGCAGCACAGTATTTATATTAACAAGAACATAATAAACATAGATAACTCTCTAGGAAATAGAAGCATAATGATAGGGATTAGTATACAGGCACTGTATATTAATACACAGGCGATATCCTTATATAGGCGCTACTTGTTGAAGTAGGCATATGACTGCCGCAAGAACCATATGATACGGCAAATGTCAGCTGTATTTCCTGGTTAGATTTGGCTACCTAAAACAGTAAACCCTAATGGCATGTGCATTTTACCCCGAAGAAAAACCCCTTATAGTAGGAAGGCAGATATAACAATAATTACACATACAACAATACAACAAGCATCACTGCCGTAATACGCACCTTGACACAACCTAACCTTATCCTATTTTTGTGCACAACAGCAAGAACGGGATATCACACAACGAGCCTGTAAAGTAATAACCAACGGTTTCCCTTTAAATGCTCGCACATATTCCCACGCGGGAGCTCGATTATCGGACGTCTTCCGAGTCGCCAGTCATCATACAGATGCTGACATTGAGGCTCGAAATCCAACTGGTAGGCTCTCCAAACGGGGCGTGCGCAACCATGGCCCAAGCTGCTTTTCCTAAATGCCAAGTCAGTACAACTGTATCATCTCAAGTGGCGGTGGTTGAAGAGGCTCCTGGCTTCTATATTCTGTCCCATCATCCTCAGAATCTAACCCGCATTACCATGGTGGACCCCACATCGAATGCCGTGAATGTTGATAGGCATAGTCGGAGCGGCTTGGCCGAAAGATGGGCCCCCGGCATCAAAGTTCCTATAAAGTCGTCTTTGCATACTATGCTAGAATCTGATTGTATATGCCTACGACCCAGGCGGGTTCGATCAAATCTTATCTCACACTCTCCACTGACACCCGAAATTGGTTTACCGGTTCTTCGGATTGGATAGGCCTCGGAAACCTTGCAACGGGGACATATGTTGGCACCCGCGATCGTGTAACAAATCGTCCCAAATGCATTCATCCCAAGCCGCTATATGCGTCTTCAGATTAGTCACGGAGTCGTTTCACATCAAAGTGTACCTATCTCAATCTCAGAGCTCTGTGCTTGTAGTCCCTCAAGCTAACTGCAGCAACAACTTGGCGAGATGGTTCACCGATCACCGGCTTCCTCCATGATGGAGAAAGCCTCGCCCAACTACCCTGGCGGCCTCAGAGAACAGCAGGATACGGTGTTATCTGACGCCTCCTTGGAGCCTTATGGACCTTCAGGTATGATTATATTTGTTCTCGGCCATTCTAACCCCTCGTACTGACTCTACTGGCAGGCTTCCGCGGCATCTTCGTCTCGCATTATGTCGTGATGTGTGCAGCCTTCTCCGCCATCGGCGGTTTCCTTTTCGGTTATGACCAAGGCGTCATCTCCGTCACCCTAGTCATGAACCAGTTTCTCGAACGGTTCCCGGAAGTCTCGGACCAAGCTGCTGGGTCCGGTTCCAAAAAGGGTCTCATGACAGCGATGATCACATTGGGCGCCTTTGTCGGCGCCATGAACCAGGGGTGGATCGCCGACATGATCTCTCGGAAACGATCCATCATGGCCGCCGTTGTCGTCTTTACCATCGGCTCATCTATCCAGACGTCGGCTCTCAACTACAACATGCTACTTAGCGGTCGGTTTATCGGAGGCCTGGGTATCGGCATGTAAGTTTGCCACCTGACATGTGTCTAGCCCTCTTAGATGCTTACTTTCCTAGGCTTTCCATGGTTGTCCCCTTATACATCTCTGAAATATCGCCCCCAGAGATTCGCGGTTCTCTTCTCGTATTTGAGCAGTTATCCATTGTCTTTGGAATAGTCATTTCCTTCTGGATTACCTTCGGTACAAAGGACATCCCCAGCCACTGGGCGTGGCAGCTGCCATTCCTCGTTCAGATCCTTCCCGGTCTTCTCCTCGGATTTGGCGCCGTATCTCTCCCGTACTCTCCTAGGTGGCTGGCATCTAAATGCCGTGAGGCAGAAGCTCTAGCGAGCCTGTGCAAGCTTCGCGGCCTCCCAGACACCGACTCGCGTGTCCGTCGTGAATGGATGGACATCATTGCTGAGGCCCGGTTCCAGACTGCAGCTCTTGCTGACCGCCACCCCACTCTGGTGAGTAAAGGAGACATAGTAAGCAGATTGAAGCTCGAAGCAGTGTCTTGGACCGATTGCTTCAAAAAGGGTTGCTTTAAGCGCACGCAAGTTGGAATTTTTCTAATGTTTTTCCAACAATTCGTCGGTATCAACGCTTTGATATACTATTCCCCTACCCTGTTTGAGACTATGGGCCTCGATCACAACATGCAACTCATCATGTCTGGTGTTCTGAACTGTGTTCTGTTGGTGGGTGTCATCCCTAGCCTTTGGACCATGGACCGTTTCGGACGTAGGTGGATTCTGCTCGTGGGGAGCTTGGGGATGACAATTTCTCACACTGTGATTGCCATACTCGTCGGTCTCTATTCGAATGTTTGGCCAAGCCATACTACTCAGGCTTGGGTCAGTGTTGCCTTCTTGCTTCTGTGTAAGCCATTGCCATTCACCTCTATTGTGTCTTCTTGACACAGAACTCACCAAGACTGATCACGATTTTCCAACAGACATGCTTGTTTTTGGGGCTACATGGGGTCCAATTCCGTGGATAATGCCGTCGGAGGTCTTCCCTTCCTCCTTAAGGGCCAAGGGCGTTGCTATCTCTACATGCTCTAGTAGGTTGCCTCGTCCGAAACCCTCAACACGAGGTGAAGCATTTACTGACTTTAGATAGACTGGATCAACAACTTTATCATTGGTTTCATAACTCCTCCGTTGGTTCAGAGAACAGGGTTCGGCGCTTACGTGTTTTTCGGCGCTTCCTGTTTGCTATCCGGAATCTGGACCTGGTTCTGTGTACCCGAGACCAACGGAAAGACGCTTGAGCGTATGGACGAGGTGTTTCGTGACCGCACTGGCCTCGACGATATCGCAAAGAAGGACCAGATTTTCCGCGAGGTCGTGGATGAGCAGACTCGCTCTGCAGTAGACTTGCCCGCATAGATAGGTTGTGGTGGCTCAAGGTTGTATCTTGGAGTTCGTCCCACGGAGCTTTGAAAGAATGTGAAGTTCGATTAGGATTTGACATAATTACGCGGGAGATCTAGGTCACTGTTGAGCACCGAGCCAACGTGCTGCTGTTAGCTCTGGGTTATGGCTCCAATGGCCCCTATCCAATGCCCTAGGATTACAGACTATATGTTAGCCGGTACGAAAGCTACCCATCTTCTCAAGACGATGCGATATGCATGATACACAAAACCATTCTTAAAGAGCCAAATTCAACATAATAGGTTCATGTCTCATTGAAATCTATGATAACCTTTGACATCAAGATCTGAGTAATCGGCAACTACGGCAATACCGCCTTTAGTCCATAACCCATCCTACTTAGCTCGTCGAACCCTTTTCCAAAATTAAAAAGCATGGTGTTCTTTATTTTACGAACCGCGTTGTGTGCTGCGTTTTGACAACCCCAGCTCGCAGAGAGCAGAACGAAACACTGAAGAACACTCCCTGTTCAGAACGGGGCGAGGTTGACATCACGAGAAGCTATGCAGCTGATATGTGACCCCGGCGAGATGGCTACATAATCAGGATAACGGTGGCAATACGTACTTCGCTCATTGGTTACATTCATTTCAACGCAATAATCGAGCACCCGTATCTCGTCAATGTACTTGTTCCCCATGGGGTCTGTAACGGTTGACGCTAGAGGGATATAGCCGCATCTCATCCTTGTCCCTCGGTCCGAGGTACAAGTAAGCACTTGCGGAAAATCGGCTTCCAAATAGCACCTAGCCGGGCCAGGGCTAGAACACAAGTCCAGCGACGTGCCGTTGGGCTGGTCGAAAGGCTTGGGTTGGCGGCTGCACATTCCTCCCCCGGGTATCCGAATGGGGCATCCCGGAGCTGGGACGGAGCGCAGATTCGGTTTGATGGCAGCCCACCTGTCGCAAGATAGTCCTAGTTGCATTGCATTACAAAGGACAGCTTTGACCCCAAGGTGAATTAGAATTAACCTTACCCCAAGGGGAAGATGGTGGTATTCTGGGGAATGTGCGGGGTACGTTTCATGGGGCGGCAATGCCATGTGGTGGTGAGAGGCTCATACCCCTGAAAAGTGGTTGTTAATTCACGGCCTACTTGTCGAGACTTTATCTTCCCCTGCCCGTCAACTTCCGCACTGTTCGCCGTACCAAGCACCGCCTGCTCAATCCATGTCTAAGGGCAATGGCACCATTGCAAGCGCATACAAAACTGGTCTGGCAGCCTTGGTTGATATGGAGGCTTAGTTGACAGATTCCATGGTCCTGCGCTTTTATCTAGAAATTTTTCATTATGGTGTTGAGTATGACATAAAGCTGCTACTGTGTTTATTTGACTGTGTTAGAGTCTTTTCGTGTACCTCAGCAACCTTTAGACGGACCGCCTTGGATACGTACCTCAGTGGAGGGCTCACACTCTCAGATACCAGAGGCTCATTAATTGGAACATAGTAAGTTGCGATGGGAAATGCAGTAAACCGGAAAACTGCCTCCCGAGCTGCCTCCAAAGTAGGAAGGTCCAAGCGTCTGTACAAAGAGGGACATGCTTGGTGTACCAGGGAGATAGGAATATAACTTAATCACCAAGTCGCTATTTATGAAATCACCAAGGCAAGGGAAACAATTGTACTATGATTAAACAACTTGTTGTGGTATCTAATGCTGGAAAATGTAGGCAATCTAGTGGTATCTCTTAAAAATCGAGGCCTACGGGTCTCACGAGAGAATATAGATCAATGGCACTGGAAGTCATTCCGTGCCCAATTGAGAAAGCCGGAACCTGTGCGGCGAGGACATAATTCGTAGCGAGACGAGTCGCTTTGAGACCCATTGTGGCCCGTCAAATCTCCCAACCAGGGGACGAACCATTTGAATAACGCCTAGTACCTAAACCCTTTAGGACTTCTCAGACTTCTCGAAGTTCTGCGTCTCCTCGTCCTGACGGGCCCATAGGCCGTTGGGCTCACTGCTGCTGGTGCTGTTTTCGCGACGATTCTCGCGGGTAGTGACGTGGCCGGTCTCCTTGACATCGTCGTAGTGAATGAGAAGCTCGCCGTTCTTGCCGTAGCGGTGAGGCTCCTTGCGAGCCACGCTGACGACGTCGAAGGCACCCTTGACACCGGGTGCGGCCTTGGAGAAGATAGTGTCCATCTCCTCCAGAGAACGGTAGGCGGTCTCAGGGAAGAAGAAGTAGGTGACGGGGACGATGATGGCGTTAATGATGGCGAAGATGGTGTAGGTGTGATGTTTAATGGAGTCAAAGGCGACGGGAGTGATCATGACGACCTAGTCTTTGTCAGCATTGAATCATCGCAGGGCCGATATTGAAGCCACCTACCATGAAGTTGAAGATCCAGTTGGCAGATGTAGAAAGCGCGTTGGCGGGGGCGCGGATACGCAGGGGGACGATCTCGGCGGGGTAGAGCCAAGTCATACCAAGCCATCCGACAGCGAAGAAAGTGTTGAAGACGAAGAGGAACACAATGCCAGTGACCTGGCAGGCAAACGTCTTTTGGGAGTTGACGCCAGCGAGGACGGCCATGGTGATAGCTTGACCGACAGCGCCGAAGAGCATGAGCTTGCGGCGGCCGACGCGCTCAACCAGGAAGACAGCGGGCCAAGAAGCAATGAAGTACTCAGTACCGTTGAGAGCAGCCAGCAGGTGGGCCATGAAGCGAGACATTCCCAGGCCAGAGTAGATGACGGCGGCGTAGTAGGTGATGAGGTTGATACCGCAGATTTGCTGGAACATCTGGTTGACGTAGGCAATGCAGGTGCGGTGGAGGTTACGGTTCTTGTCCATGGTGAAAAGGTCTTTGAAGGTGCCCTTGGACATCTCCTCGACAGTCTTCTTCATGACGACGTATTCATTCTTGCAGTAGTCGTCATCTTCGGGCAGGTCGGCAATGGCAGCAATGACCTCTTTAGCCTCCTGGTCACGGCCCTTGAGAATAAGCCAACGAGGAGACTCGGGAAGGTTCCAGACAAAGGCTAGAATGAAGACACAGAAGAGGATCTGCAGGGCCAGGGGGAAACGCCACGAAACAGAGCCGGGGGCGAAAGACATGCCAAGATCAATCCAGTAGGAAATCATGATGCCGCCGCTAATGAGGGCACCCTCAATCATGACGAGCTTGCCGCGCTTGTGGGAGCTGCACGTCTCGGACTGCCAGGTAGGGACCGTCGATGTGTTGCCACCGTTCCCGAGGCCAGTGATGATACGTCCGAGGATGAGGTGCTCGATGGAGAAAGCGGAAGCCTGGAGAGTAGCACCGATAACCATAATGGCAGTACCGAGGATGATCATGCGCTTGCGGCCGAGAGGGTTTCCGATGAAGATGGTGATGATGGCGCCGATAAAGCAGCCCAAGTTGTAGGAGGCGACGGCGATACCTTGGTTGGTAGAGCGCTGGCTCTTGGTGAGCCCTCCGAGGAGGCCTTCAGGCTCGGAGTCGATGGTAGGGAACTGGGACTGGAAGGCAGGGAGGGTGAGGATACCACCGGTGACACCCTGGTCTGGAGAGAGAAAGACGAGTCAATCAAGCTGTCGCCTCGGGAGTAGTTCCGGGCTGGTTGGACGAGACTCACCATATCCGAAAAGCAAGAAATCACATCCTGCGATAATACTGATGGCCCAGTTAAGACTCTTGCCTCGAAGGCCGAAGTAATTAAGCTTGCCCATCTCGGAGACTCTTTCACGGCGGGCAGTATCTGATTGTTGTGTGTTCCAGAAAACGCCGAGGCTCTAGGTCGCAAATCGGTCCAAGGAGGGAGTGAGACGGTCGAGGTGGATGGGTAAGCAACAGGAAGATCAGATGCGAATTGGGACGGCGAGCGTCGACCTTATAGATGAAATCCCCAACACACACAGCCGCGGGCGAAGATCGGCAACGTCAGTGCCATAAGTTGAACTTACTTTTCCCTCACCCTGTCAAAAAATACAGCCTCCTCACTTGTACCGCAGGTAACGCGTTGGATTACATGCTTGCCTTGCACTGGCAAGGTAACACGGCTAGATACTCGTGCCAGCCTCAGACCCTGGCGTTTGGGGTATAAACCCAACCCAGAGAACCCGAATAGCCAATCCCCAAAAGGCTGCCCCAATTTGCCCCAATCCCCGTACCCTCCAAGATCACTCTGGAGGGGTCAAGGCTACCCACCCTGCCTGACCCACGGGCATGGGCGACAAGAGACAGCGACATGTCGTCAGCCTGGCCAAGACGCCGTCATGGGACGCGCGCGAGTCTCCGTCCCAGCCAATACGGCGCCCAGAAGGGCAGGCGTTTGCGGGGTTCTTCATTGCCGAGTACTGTATTACGGTAGCCTCACCGCTCGCTCTAGGACGCAGGCTCGTGGAGACGCCATGCTTCGCGCGGCAGAATTCGGCGAGAAAGCGACCGATATGAGAGACGGCGGCTGAGGTGAGATAAGGCAGGATGCCAAAGGGAAGAAAAGGACTCAAAGAGGAGCCGCAATTGTGTCCATTATCCTACATTACAGGTGGGGCTCTGATGGAGACATGTGGGAGACCTCAACGTCATCTTTGAGGTTTTTTGATAGGGATCGATAAGTCGTACAGCGAAAGAGATGCGAGGGAGCGTCAAAAACGCAGCTTATGCTGCCGTTCGTGCACAACACCCCGACCCCGATGTCGTTGGTTCCGTTATCCGTACGCTCACGCGAGTCAGGGGGCCCTGCACTAACCCTGCAGCAACGAAGCTGCGCTCAAGAGGCAGAGAAGCGCCAAGGGGGAGGGGCTGGGTGGCATCTTGTAGCCGCCCAGAGCGCTTGCAGGCTATGGAATTCTTCTACTCTTTCGCCCGACCGTTTTCTCGCCTTTCCCCCCCATTTAAAGCTGGATCCGCGTCATGGGGACAGGACAACGGTGACAGAACCAGGTTTCATGTTGAGAATGCTGGCACGCGATTTGTCAATAGCAACCGTTGTTGATGGTATTGTGTCAATGACGGTGGACCACATGACGTATGGTTTCTGCATGGTTGTTTACTGACTACGGGCAAGATTCAGCTTTCTTGTTAACAAAAAGTTGAAGAAAAAGACTACAGAGCATGCAATCTTGTCCCCTTCTCAAGTTTGCCGCGTCGACTTGCACCTCAGTGTTGACTGGCAGGCATGTCCTTCGTCGTCGTCGTGCAATAAAGCTTAACCATGTGCTAAGCGACGTCCAAGAACGACAAGACGCGGCCAAATAATACAATGGAGTTGACGCTTCGCCAAGTCTCTTGTCGATTGCTTGTTTGCTGCTTAGGCCTTTGGTATTGCGAATCCTCTTCTCTTGCCCTCTTCTCGTCCTATAACTGAAAAAGCCAACATTCGCTACGGCTCACTACCTGCTGGAGCCAATGTTAGTTGTCAATTACCGTACAATCTACTGTACGTGGAAGTCCAGGATGTTGTTTCTTGGCCGGCGATGACGTTGCTGCACCTTTTCCCTTGCTCGGTGTTACCGCATCAGGCAAGCCGAAGACGCGCGCCGCCGAGCGTTCACAGGCGAGCCAAGACTGTGGACGGATCAGAGTTAGCCATGTGACCAATGAGAGGGATTGCAAAGCCCCGACCGCTGGTCTTGCACGCGGAAGAACCAACGGCCCCTTTGGTTCTCATGCCCGTTTTTCACCCGCATAGCCGCAGGAACCGGAGGAGAAGTCCCAGGAAACCTTCTACTACGTAGTCAGCTCCCCCAGACCCTGAACCCAGGTACGTGTGCAAGGCTGTCCTCCGTGTACATCACAATGACTAGACACTGTCGTAAACACATAGTAAAAGTGCCATGCTTGGTACCTCCAAGCCCGAGGCGAACTGACTCGGGGCCCGCAGCATTCTGTTGATCGATGCTGCGGGAGATGAGAATGAAGCCGATGTTGGACCTTCTTGGCGTGCCAAAGCCCTGCCCAATGGAAGTACAGTACAATCCGTAGTAGGGTGACGTAGAGATTGGCCTCGTCCAGAATTCCATAATCTGGTTGTAGGCATTTCACAATTGGCCTTCATGACCACGGGGGACATATTTCAGGAGATCTTATCCCAGCGACTTGGCTATCCAGTAAGTCTCAATAGTCAAGCTTATTGATGAAAACGTGGTGTCGCCATCTCCGTGGGGCTTTGAATGCTACTGTTGTGTTAAGTATCGGGCATAATGCTTATACTGTATTTTTCCAACTATATCGCTATTGCTGTGTACCTGGCGACCTCATAACCAACCGCGTTGCAAACTGTACCTCAGTTTTCGAAGGCCACAAATTTCCTTTTTGACAAACGCGCAGTGTTCATGACTGGCATAGGTACCTCGTAGTAGTTTACTTTAGCGAAGAGATCTTCGCACAAGACATCTATTCCGGGCCGAAAGCCGTTTACCAAAGAGGGCAGGACCCTGACTCTGCATGTCCTAGGCAGTTTGTCTGAACCAGATTACCACCCTGCCCCCACAACTCGGGCGATAGATGCCTGGCGCGAAGGAGAAAATCGGACCAGCTTTCGCCTGTTCGCCAATAAGAAGACATGTCATCTCGGCGGAAGCAGTCTAGGGTACACTCAAGTGGACTTCGACGCCGGAGACGCAGCCTCACAAGTCGGGTAAACTCGCGCGTATCATGAGAGGGAAATTACGGCTCATCATATGAAACTCCACGACATGAAGGATTGGGAATGTTCTAGGACGGGCAATCGTGTGTCCCGAGATGAAGGACAGATCGGCCTTCTCATCGAAGCCATGCTCGATTGAATCGAGACAAACTATCCCGTGTTCTCGGGGGGTGGGAGCATGGAGGCCGGGAGGCGCCAAGCTAAGAGTACAATATAGCCGAGTCGCGGACCCGAAAAATTCTGCATCCTCAGCAACCCCCACCGAGGAACCAAGTTTTTGTCGACTGGCTGTGGATCCGGACCCTAGTCGCTGAGAGCTGAGAGCCTGTGAGAGTACGGATTTCAGGACAGTACATGTATAGAGGTCTCAGTTTGCGATTGAGGCAGCCCGGCTTGGCGGCAGGCCCACATCCTGCTTTGTATGGTTGAGCCAATCTATCTGTAAGGCTATATGGTCCTGCTCCAGAACAATGGATCTCGCCTCTAGTTCAGAGCCACTTAGGATGCCTATACAAGGAACCATCATGTGATAGGGCGGCGGGCTGCCTGAACCGACCTCAGCGCTTTGCGGTAGTTACAGGGCGGCGGTCTTTATTCGGTGCTTTCGACGTCGAGTCGGCCTGCAATCTTGGTCTAGAAATAGTATATCCCGCGATAGGGGTCCTGAGGGGTTTGGACACCAGCTACAATTGCCACACGTGCGGTGAACGATCAGGGGCCTTGGGGATGCGGTGAACAGCCTTGGATTTGCTCGTGAAAATGACGTCTCTGTTCGGTCCCCACACTGCCGGCTTCCTCCTGCTCTGGCTAACTCTTATTCCACGGGATTAGTCTGGCTACGGTCAGGTAACAGTAGCGCCGGAAGCCCTCCGAACGTATACGGAGGTGTTGCGAGCTTTGCATCCCAACCCTTTCGTCATCAGCGACAGCTTTATGCGCTCTTGGTGCTGTCTAGCAGCCTGCAACACTAGACAATATGCACGATCACAAAACCTTGCCGAGGCAGAGCCAGTTTGCCACCTACACTGAGAAACCGCAAAACCCCTATATATACAGGTACATTGTAATGTAATCACCAACTGCTGCCCTGTATAAGAGCCATTCACCGCTCGAGATTCTTCGCTAGCACAAGGCTATACCGGCCATGACTCCGATAAATAAGGTCTTCGTGGGTGGGCCCTTTGTGCCGACGCGCCCTGTGGTATAGATATCATTCTCCGGAGAAGGTGGGTCCGAACTCGTCTATGAAGCGGCGGGGCCGCCGGAAAACGTCACTTCATTCCCTCAATTGGGACAAGTCTTCTCTGAAGATCTCGAGATAGTCTGAACATCAAACATGTCTGTGAGCTCCAACCAAGACCCCCTACTATCGCTTCTATATTGTTTCTCTCGTCCATCATTGCATCCGGCACATTTGACCGTAACCCCATCATGAGGGAGGCCATGTTTGGCAAAGTTACACCCAGGCACGAAAGGAACAATAAAGGGAGAAAGCTGCCATTCAGTCACTGAATATTCAAAGAGCACTTCAGACACTTCAACCCGAGCTCAACGCTGATATCAATTGATTCATACCCACGGTTGCACACGCAAGCTTTGCTATCCCTAGATAACTATAAATTTGAATGTGGGGGGGGGTTTCCCGCCTGCGCCCGGTGTAACCTGGAAATATATAGGATGAGGCCAGCGGCCTATGACCATGTACCGCGTGAGTGTAGAGCTTCAGCCGACAACGACTTTCACTTCGACCTGCTAGCGAACAACACCTCCTTCAGCGCCCAAAGGTCGTTCGCGTATGCAAACATGGTTGAAGTGAAGTCAGATTTAGCAGTTGCTCTGCGTTATTGGGTATTCTATATCGCATTAAGACATTGAGATATGGCACAGGTCAGAGGTGCCGCGTATTGGGTTTTACGTACTGTGATATTACATTCTACTGGGTGAACTACACTAGACCGCTTATGGGGGTTTAGGGCGATTATTTTCATCAATATAAGATGAGGCTGCAACGAGTGTAGCAAGGCCTGCCAGAGTTAAGAGGTGGTTGGTGGTGTGGAAGCCACAGCTGGTGTCGGTGACAATGTGTTCCCATTCCCTTGGACACATTTGATCTGGACTGCATGAAGGCCTACACGTCCTTTAAGCTGACGGCTATTGATTACTAATATTGTAAGAACCAGCGAGTGTTGTAGGTGGACGAAGAGAAAGATTTTAACTTCATGATCTGGATACTCTCATTAGACTTGAATTTTCAAGTTTACTCTGCCCAGGCTTTACCCTATAGTACAGCTTACGTTTGTGGATCATGATACATAAAGTTACGTGTAAGTACATATGTCTCGAATGCTAGGTTTAAATGGAATCCACCTGCAAGAACTATCTAGAGACATTGTATCTGACAGCTTCATAGCGCGGGCAACAAACATGAAGTTTGTTGCAGTGGGATGATGTGATATGAGGCGTTGATTACTGCCCGCATTCAACGGCGTCGTTTTTGTGCGGCAAAGTTCAAATGGCCTGAAGTCTTTTATTGTACAGAATTCCTTGCCAGAGGGAAGTACCGTCTTACCCGACATTGATTAAGGGCTTTACTTGGCTCCCAGAGCGGAACTATCGGGATCAATAAGTATATTCACACAGGCTACTTTCTGAGACATGAAGTATGTAAACCACCGTTATGGAATCACTGATGCTATAACAGAAGTTAGAGAACTAAGTAAGTATCTAGTTAGTCCAAATATTTCTAACAATGGTTTGGAACGAGGCAGCTTTGAACGTCAAACCAAACAAGTGATCCTCTATCGGTGATCAATTTCACGAAGGCAAAAAAGAATAAATTGTATACACCTGAGATTTCTGTTTATGTATTAATAGGGCGAATACTATTTGGAAATGAAATCTGCTTCACGTACTTATCTATCTGAGAAGTTGTAACTGAGATGAAATATAGGCCAAAAGCGATTTTCTTAACATTGAAGGATCTCGTGAGGGATTTAACACGTATGAT
>MU846128.1:0-97483 GCA_030867225.1 Colletotrichum caudatum
AGAGGGGGGGGGCAAAGGGGGTAAAGACGAACAGGATCACGCCGGACAGGGGGTCCATGATCTGGGCGCCGAAGAGAAGGTTCACGGTCGTGGTCAGGGAGGTCGCCATGCCCGACCTATCGGCCGTGACGATGTGCGACGTCCCGAAGCCCTCGCTGGCGTAGGTCCCGTGCGGGCTGTACCACTCGACCGGGTGCGTCTGGTTGTCGAGGATCCTGCGCCGGATGCCGCCGGCGGTGTCCTCGTCGAGGAGGGCGTCCTCGAAGGGGCCGATGCCGTCGACGAAGTCCGGGTCGCCGAGGAGGGTCCTCGCGCCGTAGGCGAAGCGCAGGGCCTCGTCGAAGCGGTGGACGCCGAGCTTGACGTCGGCGCTCTCGGCGGGGTCGAACTGCTCCATGATCTTGAGGGTGTTGAGGCACACGGCGCCGCTGGCGGGGGCGCCGATGGAGACGAGGCGGTGGCCGCGGTACGAGGTCGACAGCGACGGCCGCGTGACGACCTTGTAGGAGGCGAGGTCGTCGAGGGTCAGCGTGCCGTTCGTTGCGCGGGCGGTGGCGACGATGGACTCGGCGATGGGGCCGGAGTAGAACACGTCCGCGCCTCGTTCCGCGATCTTGGCGAGGGTGCTTGGGGTGTTGTTAGTCGTGGTGTCTGGGGGGGGAAGGGGGGTTGGGTGGCTTACGCGCCGTAGCGTTTACGGTAGATGGTGTCGCCGAGCTGAAGAAGCGTTCCTGGAGGTTGTCAGTCGGGTTGCGTCTCTGACTGGACTGGACAGGCTCAAGACCGACCGTTCGGGGCAAACTCCTCGGCCCACACCGGGTCTTCCACGAGGAAGTTATCTTGGCCCTTGATGGCGGAAGCCATGTATCGCACCAAGTCCGCAGAGACTCGGAAGCCCGCGGCCGCCAGCTGCGCAGCCGGAGTGACGACAGTCTTCCAAGGCAGGGCCTGGGCCAGAGAAAGTCAGTGTCTAGGTCCGCCTAGTTTCGAGGCCAACCCGGGTCTTACTCACCCCGTACTTGCTGTGGATGTATTCCAACCCACGAACCTCGCCCGGCACGCCCACGGCCAGGCCCCCGCGCACGCTCCCCTCGACGTTGCCCTTATACATGTCCTGGAACGCGGCGGCCGGCGCCGACTCCCTGAAGTCGACGGACTCGTAGTTGCCGTCGGCGTCTCTGATCACGGCGAACCCGCCGCCGCCGATGCCCGAGTGGTACATGCCCACGGTGCCTACGCAAAAGGTCGTGCCGACGAGCGCGTCAACGGCGTTTCCCTGCGCGAAGGGAGGAGGGGGTTAGCTTGCATGTCTAATACGTCGTGCGGTGAAGCCCAGAATGAGTCCACAATCAGTCCGCGGGGCTGACTGGTGTATAAAAGAAGAGACGTACGCCTTGGGCGATCAGGTCGCGGCCTATCCTGCTGCACTCCACGGCCTCACTCGCGACGGCGCCCAAGCCGCCACTGTGAGGGTTGAAGACGAATTGCGGCACCGTCGCGGCCGAAATTGAGCGGAGCTCGGCCAGGAAGAGCAGATAGGCGCAGCAGCAGGGCCATATTGAGCGAGTGGATGGTCCTTGACACGGTCAGTTGGCCCGGTATCTCAGTGGGATGATGGGATGAACTCACTCATCTTGAACAGCCCGCAGGCGGAAGGGCGGCGGCTGTCCTGAAACCTCCCGACACCGGACGGATCCTCCGAGACTCGGCGGCCGAAACCCCGATAAGAGAGATAACAGCCCAGGTACAAGGAGAGAAGAGACAGAGGCTTGTGCAACTCTGGAGGTCGGCACTCGATGATTGTCTCTTGTTCTGGAGAACGGTCTTGTTTCTCTACCTGCCACGCAACAACTGCGAAACAACACAACGGAAGAAGGTGAGATGTAGCTGGCTAGGGGCGGGGGGAGGCATTAGAAACCAAGCTGTTCCGTGTTCGGTAGGGGTGTCATGACCTGCTATGTATTTCTAATGGGCCCCCCCGATTGCGACAGACAGACTGAGTCGCTGTGAACAAGTCACGGAGTGTTAGTGTTCCCCAGGCACTGATAGGTAGCGTACTGATAATGATAAGCCACTTTAAACTGGGGCGTGCCGGGGTGGGAGGAGCGCATGATGGCCGTCATGCTGGATTCGCGGCCCCACACCGCGCGCGCCCAGCGTGCTAGGGACACCAATCAGCGGCCGGCAAATTGGGCAATTCTCAGCAAACCTCCAGGAGCTGCTGCCGACGACTTTTTTTCCTCACAAGTCGCAAAAAAAAAAAAGTCACAAGGTCCGGTTCTCACTGTTGGGCGGTGATTACCTACTTTCGGACTACGTTCGAACCGGTGCTGCATCTTTTGGGCCCGCGCAGGTAGCCCGGCTGACAATTGGTGCTTCACCAACCGTGACAGACCCCTCCGCCCCAGGTACTCAATGAGTCTGTCGCTGCGGCTTCTCCCGAGACTCACTTCATCTTCACTCCGTCCGGCGGCTCTCACACTCACCGGACCCGGCCGCGCTCACACCTCAGCCGCGCCCCGCAGGCCCCTCATACGTAAAATCAATATGTCGTCAAATACGGACACGCCCCAGCCGCAGGCCGCGTCGAAACCGGTTCAGGAGGCTCCCCCGAAGCCAGAAGCACCGGCAGCAGCATCTCAGCAGGGTCAGGGGTCGGGAGGGAAGCCATCGCAGAACAATGGCAGCAAACCCAACAGCAACAAGCGCGGGCTCCCGGGCCAGGGCGGCCGGGGCAGGGGCAAGGACAAGGACAAGCAGCGCAAGTCGAAGCGCGAGAGGAACATCACCGAGGGGTCCTCGGAGGAGGTCTTGGCGGCGGATGTGCAGGCACTCATCGAGTCCCGCAAGGCGTCTCTCCCCGAGCCGGCGGAAACCGACGCGGAAGCCAAGGATGGCGATGTCGATGTCGAGGCCGAGACTGCGGCCGAGCCCGCCGCCGCCGCCGCCCCCTCCCGGCCCCTCCCGGCCCCCTTCACCGAGATCGAGGTCGAGGTCCTCGCCCTCTCCTCCACCGGCGACGGCCTCGCCGTGCACGACGGCTCGCCGCCCACGCACATCTACGTCGTCCCCTTCGTCGCCCCCGGCGATGTGGCCCGGGTCAAGGTGGTCCGCCACTTCCCCGCCGAGTCGTACTCCATGGCCGACTTCCTCTCCGTCGCCGCCCCGGGCCCGCTGCGCGACGACACCCGCGTCAACTGCAAGTACTTCACCAAGTGCTCCGGCTGCCAGTTCCAGATGCTCAGCTACGACGCCCAGCTCGCGCACAAGCGCACCATCGTCGAGAAGGCCTACCGCAACTTCTCCAACCTCGACCCGGCCCTCGTGCCCGAGGTCGCCGAGACCGTCGGCAGCCCGCTGCAGTACGGCTACCGCACCAAGCTCACGCCGCACTTTGACGGGCCCCCCGGCCACCACAAGAAGAACAGGCCGCGCCAGGCCCTCGGCCGCGTCCCCGAGATCGGCTTCAACCTCAAGGGCCGCCGCGCCGTGCTCGACATCGAGGACTGCCCCATCGGCACCGACGCCGTCCGCCTCGGCATGAAGCGCGAGCGCTCCCGCATCGCCCGCGAGTTCGGCAACTACACCAAGGGCGCCACCATCCTCCTCCGCGAGAGCACGAAGCGGTACCCGAAGAAGAAGGTCGTCGGGGCCGCAGACGCGGACGCGGGGCAGGGCCAGGACCAGGACCAGAACCAGAGCCAGAAACAGGAACAGCCCCCCGCCGAGACCCCCTCGGACGCGATCCGCGTCGACACCGACACGCACACCGACATCAAGACGTGCCTCTCCGAGGCGAGCGCCATGACGACCGAGTACATCGGCCCCTACGTCTTCACCAACCCCGCCAACTCCTTCTTCCAGAACAACAACGCCATCCTGCCGTCCTTCACCGGCTACATCCGCGACCGCGTCATGCCCCCCGCGGGCCCCCACCGCGACCGCATCAAGTACCTCATCGACGCCTACTCGGGCTCGGGCCTCTTCACAATCACCCTCGCGTCCCTCTTCCGCGGCAGCACGGGCATCGACATCGCCCGGGACTCGATCGAGTGCGCGCGCGACAACGCCCGCCTCAACGGCCTGCCCGAGTCGCAGTGCAACTTCCTCGCCGCCGACGCCCCGCAGCTCTTCGCCCACGTCGCCTACCCGGCCGACGAGACCGTCGTCGTCATCGACCCGCCCCGCAAGGGCTGCGACGCCGACTTCCTCGGCCAGCTGCTGCGCTTCGGCCCCCGCCGCGTCGTCTACGTGAGCTGCAACGTCCACACCCAGGCCCGCGATGTCGGCGTGCTGGTCCGCGGCGACGGCGGCGGCGACGGCGGCGGCGACGACGGGACGAGGTACGAGATTGAGAGCCTCGTCGGCTTCGACTTCTTCCCCCAGACGGGGCACGTCGAAGGCGTCGCGGTGTTGAACAGGGTGGAGAAGACTGCTTGAGGACTGACTGCTCAAAGATGGATTACTTGGACAAGGCGAGAGGCAACAACGGGAATTAGGATAGATAAAAAAAAAGCTTCGTGATACACCGGCGTTTTGGTTGGTCTGTAATAATCCAAAAGGCGGCAACCACCAAAGGAAACAAAGCGTGAAGAAATAAAAATCCGGTGCAAGACACCGTTTTCTAGTCTTGTTCTCTGCTTTTCTCCGCCCTTTGCGGGCTCTCTGCCATATAATATCTGTCTACTCGATCTAGGAGATGATACATCTATACAGAAAGAAGAAGAAGAAGAAGGGGGACCCGGGCCCCAGTCTTTTTTTTCCCTTTTTTTCAACCCTCCAACGCCCGGTTGTCCTCGAGGAGGACCTTCAGAGCCTGCACCAGGACCTCGACGACCTCGGCCCGCCGGCTCTTCTTGGCCGCCTCCTTGAGCGCCTCCAGACCGCCCTCCTCGATGATCTTCTTGCGCGCGTTGGCGCCCGGCGCGCCCTCGGCGGCCACCATGTTGTAGATGACGAAGCCCGCGCGGTGCCGCAGGTCCTCGCTGTCGTCGCCGCACATGTCGAGGATGACCTTGACGCCCCGCTCGCGTTCCACCACGGCCTGCACGACGTTCTCGTGGCCTGTGAGGGCTGCCAGCGCACCGCCCGCAGCACTGCGCGTTCCTTCGTCCTCGGCGTCCGCCAGAGCGAGGAGGATGTGCAAACGGCCCTTGGCCTGGGGACTGCCATCGGCGTAGAGCGCCATGCCCTCCGCCGCCTGTACCAGGTTGCACACGAGCTCGACCGCGGCCTTGGACACCCGTGCGTTGGAGCAGAGCAGTTGATCCTCGATCTGCGGCCATGCCTCTCGAATGATGGCTCGCCTGGTGTCTAAATCGTCGGTGGATGCGAGGTTGGTGAGCGCCATGAGCGCCTCGAAAGTGGGGAGGAGATCACGGGTCTCGGCAGCCGGGTCTGGGGGGATGATGGAGATGAGAGGGCGGATCGCGGAGCTCTGCGTGTTGGAGCGGCTCCCGCCGAACACGAGGGCCGGGTTGGTACTGATGAGGATGCGCGCCAGAGCTTGTGCAGCCGTGCGGCGGCCTGCAGCTTCCGATTCGGGCAGAGTCGCCCATGCGGCTAGGAGCAGCTTGACGGCGCCCTGCTGGGCAAGCTTTCCGCGCAGGGAGGTCGTGACTGAAAGTGAGTAAACGATGGAGACAGTGAGTGAGAGCGAGGCCGGTGAACCGTTCTTGCTGTGGGTCACCAGCACCGGCGTCACGCCCGCCTCGAAGACGCGCTTGCACCGTTCCGTGACATGGTCGTTGTCGTTAAGGGGGTCTGGCCCGGCGGACTTGCCGCCGCCGCCGCCGGCGGCGGCGTACGCCTTGAGCTGGTTCATCTTCTTTTCCTCCTCGGTCAAATTGGGCTGGTACCTGGTCAGGTTCACCAGGATGCTGAGCGCTCCGTAAGTCACGGGCGACTTGGGGGGAGCGTCGGCCAACGTCTTGACCAGCTTCTTCAGGAAATCCGGGTTCCCCGCCAACTTCTCCTTGATGGCGGGCTGGATTGATGCGTACGCCAGCCCTTCGATGGAGTGTTGATGGCCATGGTCGTCTTCGCTCAGGAGCATCGAGGTGAACCTCGACGACAGCTCTTCGATGGTGGTGATGGCGGGTGTTATCCTCTCTTGCCCGTCCTCATTGTTCGCCGGCGCGGAGGGCACCGCCTTCGTTCTGAAGTCAGTCAGATCTATGATTGGAGGGGTCCGGGTCCGGCTGTTGGGAGGTCTGAATACCATACCCTCAGTTTCGCTAAGATGACGGCAGCCAAATTCTGGACTTGCTCCGAGTGTTTGCGCATGGAGACGGAGCCCTCCTTGGCCGAGTACTCTGGGTCCTGTAGCATCTCCTTGGCGATCTCGTTGGGGTCCTGGTCGACAACCTCCTCCAGCCATTCGGTGCAGTACTTGTTTACGGCGTCGCGGCACTGCGAGTTCATGCAGGCGGCGTTGAGCATCTCCAAGCAGGCCGTCTCAACCTTGCGGCTCTTCCACTTCCTTCTCATCAAGGGCCCGAGGGAGCCTAAGAAGCCCTCACTCAGAAAAAGGTCGGCCGTGAGGTCTGGCACGACGGGGAAGGTTGAGGCGGCGACGCAAAAGGCGACGATGTAGTCGTCATAAGTGCCCCGCTTGATCTTGTCGAAGAAAAAGCCGGAAAGCTTCTTGGCGCCGTCGTCACCGGCGGCCTTGAGGTAGGCGGACGTGGCGATAACTGCGTGGGCGCGGACGATCTCAGGCTGTCTCATGTCGAGGTATGTCAGAATGGTGTCGACACAGTCGCTGTCGATGAGGTTGCATATGGTGGGAGCGCCCGTTTTGGCCTGGATGAGCTGGATGTCCTCGTTGAGCAGCTTGGTGAGCTGGTCGAGGTCGCGGATGGTCTCATCGTCCTCCTGTCCGCCTTCCATCAATCGCGCAAGCACGAGAAGGGTCTCGTCCTCTCGTGAGGGCGCCGCCTTGGGAGCGGTCGCATGGGTGACGGCGGCCATGGTTGTTGGTACTGTGGCAGTCGGTACAGGACGTGGGGGGGAGGGGGAGGTGCTTTTAAGCGGTCGGTTGATGATAATGTATACTAGGGTGTACCGTGGCAGGTGGATGGATGGGTGAGTGAGTGAGTGAGGATAGAACAGGCCTGGAACGGGATGAGAAGAAGGAAAAAAGAAGAGTCTAGAACAAAATGGGGCGGCCCGGCGATATATAAGTAGGTACCTCGTCTTTGGTCGTTTAGGGCGGCGGCGGCATCGATGGACTGCGTGATGGGATGTGTTGGTCACAGGTTCCGGCGATGACAGAACAGAAAGAAGCGTGGAGGAGGTTCCGGTAGGGTCAATCGATGAGATAAGAAATGGCAGCAGACACTCCCTCGAGAGGTTTCACCAAGCACACACACACACACACACAACATACAACTGCAAAAGGTAGGTAGGTAGTAGGTACACGTATGTATGTATGTATGTACATTGTACATGGCTGTGCAGATACCACGCATCACTCACTCACTACCAGATCAGAGTTAGGTAAGCAAGGTATCATCTACCTTGACCTGTACTCAGCCCGGGGTAGATAGAGCAGGTATATAGGTACAAGACAGACATTCTCGGTAGCCAAGTACCTACCTACCTACTACCTAGGTAGTATGGATGGCGAGGTCAGATAGTGCAGTCCAGGCCAAGACCGGTCCAGACTACCTTTTTTCCCCTTCCATTTAGCGACTGTTCAACCCGCCGTTTTTCCAGGATTCTCTGGGGTTTTTGGTTTTTTTAGATGCCACGGGTGCCCCTCGTTGGACCCATTTGCAGCAAGCCTACCACCAAGGCACACGTTGACACACTGCACTGCAGATTGGTCACTGGCCGTTGCATCACACCTCGTCCCCGTACCACCACTGGGTAACCCCTCCTATCCTCTCATCCATCAACTGGAATGCACCTCCAAAGACAATGCAAACCTGACCCCGACTCTCGCTCAACCATTGGAACCCAACAGTTACGCCGCCCGTTGCGCATAAACTCAATGAATCGAGACTTTCCAGTTTGTTCCCTGCGTAGACACGTCCCAATGCACGCAACATTAGCCGTGCCTGTCTTGCCTGCATCGTTCCATCAGGACCATCCCAGCTTACCTAATGCAAACTACCCGGGTAGAGGGACGTACCTGCCTTACCTCATCGAACGAGACCCTCTCTTCCTCTCCAGTGCCGACGGATAGTTTACGAATACGGAGTATGTATCAATCGACTCAGCCCTCGGCATCATCCACCCCCTGTATTGTCTTTTTCATTTATTCTTCTAGCACACCCCACCCGGGGAAAAACACTGGCTATTCGTAGGTACCTATCATAAGCTATCGATCGGCCTCTTCGTCGCGTCCCCCACCCCTGGGCCGTCATCCTGTGTCTAGAGCACGGACCATCTCCCCAGCTCCACAATGTGGTTACGGATTATTTCTGGACTTGAAGCTTACCTGTTGCATCACATCACACCTCACCTCGCACGAATCGAATCCCTACCTTCCACAAACCCTTTTTATTTTTACCCTGCTCCCTTGGCTTTTTCCCTCTTGGATGAGACCGCGCCAAGAGCTCCAACCCACTCGTTGGTCTCGAGGACGTAGGATTGGAAGGGGGTTCAGTCGAACGAGGCCCCGGCATAATTAAACGCAACAGCTACCCGCAGGACCGCAGATGCGACGCCCGTGATACCCTCGCTGCGACCTGGCGCCCGTCCTCGGAGGCCATCGCCGTCTCCCTGCATAATTCTAATTCTGCTCCGTTTCCCCCTCCTCCTCCGTCGCAGTCGCCTCCTCCACCATGAACGCCGTCGACGCGTCGGACCACTACGAGGTCTCCTCGCACGAGGCCACGCCCTCCCTCCTCTCCATCGTCATCGACACGAACCCACGTGCCTGGGCCGCCCTGAACGACGTCCTCCCCCTCTCCAAGGCCATCGCCAACACCCTCGTCTTCGTCAACGCCCACCTCGCCTTCAGCAATGCGAACCAGGTTGCCATATTCGCCTCCCACAGCAACCGCGCGGTATGGCTCTATCCTTCGAAGCCCGAGGCCGTTGACGCCAATGGCGCGCCCCGCGGTGAGGACGTGGCCATGACCGACGCCGGCTTCTTCACCCCCACGCCAAACCATTCATCCGCCAACAAGTTCCCCCAGTTCGCCCAGATTGAGGCCGCCGTCATGACCTCCATGCGGAAGCTCGTCGACGCCACCACCGAGGCCGACCTGGCATGCACAACCACCCAGCTGTCGGGCGCCCTCACCCTCGCCCTCGCCCACATCAACAAGACGTCCCTCTCCCTCAACGAGACGAACAAGGCCCCCGACGTAGCCCGTTCCACCTCCTCCGCCCTCAGCCGCCTCCGCGCCCGAATCTTCGTCCTCTCCGTCTCCGACTCGGAGCCCGTCCAGTACATCTCTACCATGAACGCCGTCTTCGCCGCCGCCCACTCCCAGATCCCCATTGACACCCTGGCCCTCTCGGGCGACGCGACGTTCCTCCAGCAGGCGAGCTACATCACCGACGGCACTTTCATGCAGGCCGCCAGCCCCCGCGGCCTCCTGAGCTACCTCATGTTCGCCTATTCCGCCGACGCCGAGGCCCGCTCCTCCCTCATCCCTCCGACCCACCACACAGTCGACTTCCGCGCCGCCTGCTTCTGCCACGGCCGCGTCGTCGACACGGGCTTCGTCTGTAGCATCTGCCTCAGCATCTTCTGCGACGTTCCCGACGGCTCAGAGTGCCTTACCTGCGGCACCAAGCTCTCCCTCGGCAGCTACGGCGCTAAGCCCGCCGTCATCCCCCGCAAGAAGAAGAAGAAGAAGAGGACGGTCCTGGCCAACGGCCACAGCAGAGAGGAGACGGGCAGCGCGGCGGGGACGCCGCGTCCGGGATAAGACGGGTCCACAAGACCAATAAGGAGAGAACATGGGTCAAAAGACTTGACGAAATTTCACCAGAAAACGCCCGCTTAGGCGGCGTCATCGGCGCAGGACAGGCAGGACACATGACGGCATCGACAGATGCTGCAGACAGCTGCTCGAATGCAGCCCGCTTAGCCTAATAAAGAGGCCTTTGGCGCAGAGCTTTTCAAAGTCTGCGTGTATAAGGGAATAGTTCGCTCGTGCTCGAAAGAGAAGGATGCGAATAGTCCAAAGCAGAGAAACTGTGCCGCATCGGAGTACGGTGTCTGGATTGGTCAACCTCCTTCCGGCTTGCGTTCGGCTGGACGGAGGAAGCCTTTAGGCCGGGTTCAGGGTTCATCAACCAGGCGTCTGGAAAGAGACGTCTCTTCGCGCCAAGGATGACCGACCACCAGATTCAGATCTAGATAAAATACTCCAGCGGTGGGGCTGAATAATAGGCACCATCATCATGTCTTTGACCACTGTGTCTCGAAGTACGTGTCTTGTTCGTTGTGCATGAACCTGTGAAGTGGCGCTCTAGGGGGATGGTTGTCATCTATACGAGAGGGGTATCACTACCAAATAAAAATACTCAAAGTTTGAATCTTGCCGTCCTTGCTGGCTCAGTCATCGGGCACTGCGTTGCGACGCAAAACCACCACGCCCAACCACCGCAACGCACCAACAGACTTGTGTGCCCGACTTTCCTTCCTCGACTGTACCGGAGAAGTTACCGATGGGGGCAACGATCCCGTTGTCACGATCCCGGGTCAATCCGTATCCTTCGAGCCCCCCGGGTTACTTGAGCAGTCTCGCCCAGGCGGGACATAACGCAGACAGGCTCTCTGTCAGAACCGCCCATGGAGGCCAACGCGAATGAGTCGGTATTGTGGGCGAAGTATAAGTAGTACCCCGCCCGTGTCTTCTTGACCGTCATCACGCCAATCGCCCCGACGGAATTGCAGTCTTTGACACCGGGGTGGCCCATAAAGTCATTCGTGATGAAGGATTCCATGATGGCGTCCTCGTCCCATTCCTCGATATCTCTGCCGCTCGGACCTCGGCGGGTGTTGCCATAGATCCGTTCAGCACATCGTTGAGACGCCATTGTCGTGGCCATGTGTTCCCCTGTGCCGCTGGTGACAGTTGCCACGCTGATCTTGTCTGGGTCATTCGGATCGCATGGCACTACGGCTGTGCCGATACCCACCAGAGCAGCAGGGCCTATTCGCCCCCGATGCTTCATTCCGATGCCACCAGATGACGAGCCTGCCGCGATGTTTCCTTTCTCATCAATTGCGATGGCTCCCACGGTATCGGTGATGGCATCCTCCTGCTCTAGCTCCTCGGATGCAGAAAACGGTCGCTTAAGACTACGAGGGCTGCAGCCCTGGAGCTGTGCAATCGTGCTTGCAAACTTGGCCCCATCTGTCCATTGAGGGGACCCGGTACCGTCACGATTCCCTTCGTTTGCCAACTGACTGGAAGAAGCTGTCAATGGCTCCTTCCCCTGAAGGATGGTAGGCCGGGATCTGTTGGCGGATGGCGCGGAAACCCCAATGTAGCTCAGAGGAGAACGTTCAATTTGCTGAGGAGGCGTCCGCGGATATGCTGATCCGGCCGAAGGGTTTCCCTGATGATGGCCCTGCATCTGCTCGAGCGCCGGAGAGCCCCGTTGTGGAGAATCTGGCTGACCTTCATTCCATGTACCGCTAAGGATAGCATTGGCATGGTCTCTTTGTTGATTCTGGTGCAACCGGGTTGGTATGGGCATGGTCTCGTATTGCTGGCAGTTATCGGTCGCTTCGCCGGGTGATCTGCGTGCTCTGGCCTGCCTCAGCCTTTCTTCCGCCCGATTCAGATCTTCCTGCCATCGCAGAAATCGGTCACGCGCGTTCTTGGAGACCAGGTAATCGTTCGGAACGACCTGCATGCCGTTCGCCATGGCAAAGTTTTTGGCACCCTCTCCAACAAGTATGTTTGGCGGAACGCGTCGCAGGGACAGGGGCTGGCTGCTTTTGTCCAATATCAGCTTTGCGAGGCATACGGGGTTTCTGATGTCTAGTCATGATGTTAGTCGTGGCCACTGACTGCAGTTGTCGGCAGGGTAGCTCACTGGGAACCGCTCCGCAGGCACCACTCCTGCCAAGATGGTCGACAATCGTTGCATCGCATTCGACAGTCCCGTCCATTGACAGGTTAGAGCCGTAGCCGGCATTGGTTATCTCCTTGTCTTCCAGGACGCGCAAAGCGGCCTCGACAGCTTCGGTGGCCGAAGCACCTGATTTCAGGAACTTCATTCCCATGGAAGCAGCACTAATTGAGTTAGCAGATGCCCATTGGAGCGCGTAGGACTGACTTACTTGCTACAGGCCTCGAGGTGAACTCGTTCATTTTGGTGGCTATGAAAACCAGCCCCTGCATGGATGAAAATGGCCCCGGAGAATTTCCCCTTTTGCATTCGCTTCAACATCCGGTCGACTGTGCCGTTAGCGCCCCCCATTGTCTTTGCATGGTTTTCAGGCCCTTTGGCATGCGGGCCTTGTCGGGAGGGTGTTGGAGAGCCTAAAGCTTCGATTGCTGTGTCGTACTTGGTCTCAGCGACCAAGTGGTCCATTCCAGGTGCAGTCCACTCAAGTGAAGACGCCACTTCGGACTACTTCAATAGGTTCCCCCTTTCGATGCAGGAGTGATCATTCGTTTGATGTTCGGGAAAGCGGATCTTTCGTGGGTTTGACTACCTAGGGCAGTGTGGTCGAAATTCGTATTAGAATAAGACAATGCTGCGGGTAAAGACCGTGAAGCTTCCGAGTACGAGCCGGTCATAAAAGATAGTCGATGACTGGACAGCGGAGGAATGATCCGGCGTTGGGTCAGTTGCCAAGAAAACAAGATCCACTGTCGAACTTGAAAATAGCTGATGTAGCTGATGGTGATGGCAGTAGAAGATTAACAAATGATGAGGGGAGGATGGCTCTGGAAGGGTGGTCCTAGGACCTTTCGGTTACCATCCAAGAAGTAAGTATAGCGGAGATATACTCTAGGGGAAGATGAGAAATCGCGGGTAAAGATTGGGTGCGGTGGTTCGCAGCTAAGACGCTGCAGGAGATCGAAGTCTACGGGAACTTCCAGAATAGTGCGGTGAGGAAGTTGCCCCGCTAAATAAGGAAGGGGACGAGCAATGTGGGAAGTTGCAAAATGCCCAGAAAAGCCCAAGCATGACTTGGCCCTTTCTCTGCTGAGATTTCTCACTTCAGGTCCACACAACGAACTTCCCAAGCTCCGGCAGGCGCAAAGCGACGTCTTTCGCACGTCGAGACTTCTGGATAAACCAGTTCAGTTCAGATGAACAGATGATGATTGCCATCCAAACATTTTTTAGTTTGGAGGATGACACTCGCGAAGACAGTTTGTTGTCGCCTTAACGTATCTGACTCAAACACCTGCCTGTCCCGGATTCCTATTACCGATTGTTTCGTCAAAACCCACAAACAGTTCAGCCTCCCGGTGTAGCAAAGAGCTTGAGAAAAGGATACTGGAAAGGCACAGTTGGTGTCGTCGAATTTCAAGCAAGACAATCATCTGCTTACCTAACGCACTTACAGTGTTTCATACAGTGCAGGACGATCAGCACGGTCCTTGCTTGGTGGGGCTTTCCTCTCACTCTCTGGTGGGGCACCGACCTTCTCCATGGTTGGAGAGTCCACCCACCCTGATGCACAGCCGCAGGTTGGGAGCTTCCATCGGTGACAAGGCACACATTTCCGGCTACCTTGGACGTACGTCGTAACCAACGTCACGACACATCCTCCAACCCCCCGACGGCTTATCCTCCCACCCATTGATGCTTCAACTGAGCTAGAGCCTCCCCGAGCGCACTAGAACCAAATCCAACGATGGCGAACCAAACGCCTGCCGTTGTCATGGACAAGTAAGCCGCTAATGTCACCCTGCCCCGCATCCCCCCGAGGCAGACGTCAGTGAGACCATCGCCAGCTAACGGGCCATCAACAGCGGCACGGGATTCTCGAAGCTCGGTACGCCAATTGCGTACCTCCATCGTCTGTATGCAAAGTACTAGCTCTGACTTCCGAACCAGGTTTTGCCGGCAACGACTCCCCGTCCTTTGTGTTCCCCACCGCCATCGCGACGAAAGGCGCTGCCGGAGGCAGTGGAGGAACGGGGTCCGGCCGTCCAGCTGTTGCGAACAAGCCTTCCTTCCTTACCGGCGGCGCAGGTCCCAGCGGCCATCTGAACTCGAAGCGTGGAACCGAGGACCTAGACTTTTTTATTGGCGATGAGGCTATTGCTGCCTCTGGAGGACCCGGTCAGTTGGACGCGAACATGGTGGCACGGGCAGCCAATCGCTGACGGATTCTCCAGGCTACGGTCTTCATTATCCCATCCGCCATGGTCAAATAGAGAACTGGGTCAGTCTCTGTCTGGCTAGGAGCATGCCTGATACGAGCTAACAGCTTGCAGGACCATATGGAACGATTCTGGTCCAACTCCATCTTCAAGTACCTCCGCGTGGAACCCGAAGACCATTTCTTCCTCCTCACAGAACCGGTACGAACCGAACACCCATCGCTCGATGGCCCGGGATCTTGAGCTGATCTTGCCATAGCCCCTGAACCCTCCCGAGAACCGCGAGAACACGGCCGAGATCTTCTTCGAGTCCTTCAACTGCGCTGGTCTTTACATCGCCGTCCAGGCTGTGCTTGCTTTGGCCGCCTCGTGGACCTCATCCAAGGTTCACGATCGGTCGCTGACGGGTACGGTCATTGATTCTGGCGACGGTGTTACCCACGTCATCCCCGTTGCCGAGGGCTACGTCATCGGATCCTCCATCAAGTCGATCCCCATTGCCGGTCGCGACCTGACCTACTTCGTGCAGTCGCTGCTTCGTGACAGAGGCGAGCCGGACTCGTCCCTCAAGACGGCCCAGGAGATCAAGGAGCAGCACTGCTATGTGTGCCCTGATATCGTCAAGGAGTTCTCCCGTTACGACCGCGACCCCACCCGCTTCATCAAGCACCCCGTAATCCAACCCGGCGGCCGTCAAGTCACCGTTGACGTCGGATACGAGCGTTTCCTCGCCCCTGAGATTTTCTTCAACCCCGAAATCTACAGCTCCGACTTCCTTACTCCCCTTCCCACCGTCGTCGACAACGTCATTCAGACCTCGCCCATTGACGTGCGTCGCGGCCTCTACAAGAACATTGTCCTTTCCGGTGGCAGCACTCTGTACAAGGACTTTGGCCGTCGCTTGCAGAGAGATATCAAGCAGTTGGTTGATGCGCGCATCCGAGCCAGCGAGGTCCGTAGCGGCGGTGCCAAGTCCGGCGGTTTGGAGGTCCAGGTCATCACGCACAAGAGACAGAGACACGGCCCCTGGTTCGGTGGTAGCTTGTTGGGCCAGACACCCGAGTTCCGATCCTACTGCCACACCAAGGCTGAGGTAAGTGCACTCTGTTTTGAACAATGAGGAGGACTTTGCTAACTAATTTGATAGTACGAGGAATACGGTCCCAGCATTGTGAGACGGTTTGCGCTGCTGGGCGGCCCTGGCGGTTCATAGATTTGGGGAGAAGCGTAGACTACAAGCCATTGTCACTTCGAAAGGCCGCCACTCCCACCACCACATCTACTTCACTACGAGAATTCAAAATCATGACCTTGATCAGTCATGTCTTCTTTTGCGTATGGGTGGGGCCCAACTCTCGTCCCTTGAGCCGCCGCTCTCCAGTGGCCGTTGGGCCATCGATGATGCCGGCCGTCCCTAACGTGATCCTGTGCTGTGCTTGTGCAATAGTCCTCACCCGTCACATGATGCCGACTTCGTGGTGGTAACAAGAATTAGTGTGAAGCTGATGAGAGGCCAAACAAGAAAAAACCGCACGGCGAATAACTGCATTAGTCATGGTCTCTCCATACCAAAAGCGAAATATTGACCCTGATGGTGTTGGCCATTCTTCCAGTTTATTGTTGCATGTCAGTTTCACTCTTATGCATGATTTAGAAGTGCCATCCATCGTAGCCAAGTCAAACAAGGAAACGATAAGTTTACTCCAAAGTTGTCATCATTACTCGTCTCCTATGACCGAGGTACAACATAATATACATTGCTCAGCTCCCTCTCTTCTCCCAGGTTAGTTGGATATACGTGAAGAGTCGTAAAAGCCATAAAGGACATCGAAATCATCTACTCGCCCGCTGTGAAAGTAACCCGACCACTGCCGCCGATCGCCGCATCCCAAGCTTTCGAGTTTGGAACCACCAACTCCCGCCTCAGTTTGCCAAAACTGACCAAGAACGAATGTCAAATATGTCGGACGCTCATTTGCTAGTGTCGACGACGTAGCGACCGGCGATCTGGCCCTTGAGCATCAGGTCATATACCTCGTTGAGCTGGCTCAGGCCGACGGTCTTGTAAGGGGCGTTGATGAGGCCGCGGCGGAAGAAGTCAATGGCCTCGGCCGTGTCTTTGCGGTTGCCGACGTAGCTGCCCTTGATGCTTATCATGCGGACGACGGTGTCGAAGACGGGCGCGCGCAGGTAGGCGTTGGCGGGCAGGCCGATGCAGACGACAGTGCCGCGGGAGCGAACGTACTCGGTGGCCTGCTGGAAGGGTTTCTCGCTGACAGCGAGAAGGATGACGGCGTGGGGGCCGAGGCCCTCGGGTGTGGCCTTCTTGACGTCCTCGACGAGGCTTTTCGAGGTATTGAAGTCGACAAAGGTGGTGGCGCCGAGCTTCTTGCACATCTCGCCCTTCTCGGCGCCGCCATCGATAGCGACGGTGTGGATGCCCATGGCTTTGGCGTACTGGAGAGCTAGAGAGCCGAGACCACCGCCGGCACCAACGATGGCGACCCACTGACCTGCGCGGACGCCCGACTCCTTGAGCCCTTTGTAGACGGTAATACCGGCGCAGAGGATGGGGGAAACGGCCTCAAGGCTAACTTCCTTGGGGATACGGGCAACGTGGGCCGCTTTCGCGATGGCGTACTGCTGGAAGCTGCCGTCGACGGTGTAGCCGGAGAGGAGGGCATGAGGGCAAAGAGGCTCATCTGCGTCCTGACAGAAGGTGCAGGCGAGGCAGGAGCCGTTCAACCATTTGACACCCGCGTGATCTCCAATCTCAATATCCTTGACAAGCTCGCCGCGGGCAACGACGACACCGGCACCTTCGTGTCCACCGACTAGAGGAAGCTTGGTTGGGATAGGCCAATCCCCCAACATGGCGTGCAGGTCGGTGTGACAGACACCCGAGTACTTGACGTTGATCAAAACCTCATCAGAAGCGGGCTTTTGGACGGGAATTTTCTTATATACGACGGCTGTAACATGTTAGAGACGAGAGCGTCGGAAAAGTTGCAAGATGTCAACATACGTCCGCCGGTCTTCTCGATGACCTGGGCCCATTGCTCAGTGGGGATGTCGGGGGCAGACATTATGATGATTGATATTGGATGATATTGAAAGGTCTCTGAAGAGACGGAATCTGGTGTCTTCCTATGTATTGCAAGATGCTGCGTCGGAAGCAGGAATGTCGAGCTTGGATTGCTTGATCTGATCAGACGAGAAGGGAGGGTATGGCAAGGTGCTCTTTATATAGAGACGAGCAACATCTTGAGCCCGACCAGGGGCGGTGGCCGTATAAGTGAGGTGCAGGGGTAGGGGAGCCTGGTTGGGCATCGGACAGTGGTGACCCAGCAGGTAGGGTATGGTAGGCAAGACAGGGCGAGATGGGAGAAAAGACGAGATGCGATGTGGTATCAGGGCCGACTGGGCATCCGCTGGGAAATGGCAGAGGAAAACGTACGATGCTGACGACAGGCCAGGAAAGTCTAAGGAGCGTTTTGCCCCTCACAGTGGTGTCAGGAGAGTTCGAGACACCCGGACAAGTTCAGACCCCCCAAAATGCCAAGATCCCGGCCGGTTCGGACGTGGGCCGGGTCATCGCTCATCCATCAATTCTCGAGAAGCGTTGGAGAATAGTGTGCTGAAAGTCTGCCCAAACTGTGTACGATACAGGCCTCGGGTTGGTTGGGTGGGGAGATCATGTACTTTGGCAGGACGCTCGCTTGGCCAGGTTGGGGACTAGTCGTGTCGGCCCCTCGAATAGGAGACTCGGTCCAATGGAAAACATTACCCCGCGCATTATGAACAAGCGGCAGCAGAAGAGCATGGCGACCATATGGGTATGGCTAGACTAGGTCAGAAGTACTTTGCATGTACTCAAGGCGCTTGCGGTGTCCTAAGATACATCCTCGATGCAATGGCTTTCCCGACGAGGGTGGCGGACGATGGGCAAACCCAACCGGGGTTAGGGCCAAGGATCCGACGTCCGGCAAGGTCTCGATGGCAGCGGCACGCCGCGTTGGAACCGATGGGCGTGGAAAGATGGGAGTTTTGGTAAAGACTCATTCCATTGGGATGACAGATTGACAGAGGAGCCAAATTCTCCACCCGACAGGCCATGGATTGACTGTTTGAAATTGGAGCACCGCGCGGAACGACAGACATCAAAGCGAGTGTGGAGTGGGCTTCATCTGCAGGCGTGAGCGTGGGATGATGTAACCACGGCCTTGATGGGGGTTCGTTCTCATCTAATTCTGGGAACCTAAGCTGGTTTTGCGGGCTGGGTTTCGTCGGCAACTTCGACTATCGGCCCATGCCAAATGTAGGTATCGCTGTGTACCTCGTCAGAATGGTTTGCCTCGATTGGATCGTCGGACCTGATCTGATATGACAGACATGGGACCGAAAGTGACGGCGAACATGGAGGCGAGGGAGGGCGTCCAGGATGTGGCAACCGGACCCTTGCCAATGGGTGTCAACGTGTCGTGAAGGACGGCTGATTGATTGCATGTTCTGATGTTGTTGAAGGAAATTTACAACGGGTGGCTGGCCGAAGAACAGAAAAGCACGAGATGCTGGGTTGAGATTGGAAAATCACCAGATGGTCCAGGCCAAGCGAGACTCGGCTAGGTACGTAAAGCCACCCGAGACAGGCGCCACAAAAGAGCAGGAACGGCATCACGCTGAGCCCATTTCGGGTCCATGCTCGGGTCTTTTTTTCTTTCCAAGACCAGCATCATGGGTACTGTGCTCTGTCTTCTTTTCTCCCTGCCGCCCTAGACCATTCTAAGCAGCGATCGAGCTTTGACGGGATCAGCTACAAGGACCAACACCCCATACGCTGGCGCCCGCCGCCGCATCATCACACCACTCAATGTCACCACCACCATTGGCACCAAAAACAGGCCACTCGCTTTCCCCGTCCCCATATCCGAATTACGATTCTCGGCCGAGGTCACGTCAATTTCCCTCCTGTTGACTTGACTCAATCAGCACGGAACGACCAGAGCTTGAACACACCTCATCACACTTCCTAAATCTTAGGATCCCGCAAGGTAAGAAGCCCTGGACGCTTGAACCAAACTACAACGTGAGACACAGTAAATGCGCGAGCTATCGTACGGAGTTGCAGGGAAGTGGCTGCAAATAGCTTCACAAACCTAGTCTCCGTTCGTCCAGAGAGGGGCCTACGGATCATGCACCTCGCGATCCCAATCCGACACGATGCCCCTTACGACGCACCAGCGCACAAACAACAATCCTGCCTAGTCGCAAGCTGAACGCGGCTACCCCAGGCGCCCCAGCTTCTGGGTATCGTTTCCCCACAACCCCGGCACTCCTAGCGCAGTACCTATCTGCGTATACCATACGATCGTCTCTTCAGCGCGGCCGCCATCCCGAGACCGGCCTCCACACCTTCGCTCGAAGGGAACTTCAACGGCCCGACCTGACGCAGACTACTTTCCACTACGAGTCTGCGACTGAGACAGTCACCCACAAGCGTGCCGCCTCCGGGCGGGACCCCGCGATTCTCAAACGCTCCCCCATATCTTCCCCGCATCGGGCAAGGTAGCAATAGCCACCCTCCTCGAGCTGATCCCACCCCGAATCACCGCACTCACACAGCACACTCTCAGTGATTGCGGGGAAGGTCCTGCGGCCCCAAATCGTTGGCTCATCACTCCATTCAACTTACCCTCGAAGCTCAACACTGTGTGGGACACTTTGCCCCGAGATCCTAATCTCTTTCAACTCCTCCGGGTGCATCCCAGGATCCCGTCCTGCGGGGGCTTCATGGACGAGCGGAGGTCTGCCTGCTGCGGCTGCCGGCGATCGGTCGCGTACTGCGTAGTTTCGGCCCACTTGGTAACCCGGCTCAGGTGGTCTAATGCTAGTAGTGGTCCGGGGGAACGGAAGATTCCTCCCATGTTCCACTTGCCGGCACTGCAGAGAATGGGTCGGGCGAGCCTAGGGAGACACTGTATTGAGTGGGCTCACAAACCTCGCGGAGGAATGAATGCTAGGCCTAGGTTTGACTGTCTGAAGCCCCCAGTCCCTGCTGGAATACCGTGCCTGAACTGTGACGAGAACATTATGTCAAGGTACAGTATGTTCGTCAAGCTCGTCTGCGGATGCCGTTATATATCATTATAACGTCATGCGTCACCAACAAATCTCCAACACCGTTGTGGAGGTTGGCATTTCAGAACAGGCCTAGCATACCGTTGCCCTTTGTCCTTGGATCTGTCGTCTCATTAGCATGAGGCTCTGCCTCGATTGTGCAACCAAGACCTGCATAGTAATGAACCATAAAGAGACTGTTCATATGTGAATTGGCTTACCAACCGGCTCTCGAGTTCAAAAAGACGCTGGAGTTTTTAGCAATCGCCCAATAGTTCCAGCGATGCAGCGCCGTTTTCTCAACCGTCCATGCATGCATACAAGCATGAGGGCCAGCTCTGACAGGTGCGACATCTCTAATAGAGTTGCAAAGGGCATTGCGGTTTGGGATCTGGAATTGTCCTCGCTGTGACCCGTCCAAGTAGTGCAGTGCAGTCTGTGTGGCGCAGCATCGTCTCAGCAACTGCAATGTACTTGTTCCCTCTGTCTGCATACCGACAGCAAGTTCAATGCAAAGCTCAGCCGAGCTGAAGAGTGAACCACCCCATCTTCATCGGACCATTCATTTTTTTATTTTTGTCCAGACACGGGGCTGGGTTCTGCGGCAGTTCCGCGAAATTGACGATCGAAAGGCACGACAATCATTCAGCGATGCTTTGCTTCGGCACCAGGCAGCTTGGCGTTTTGAGGAAATATCGCCGACTGGCCATGGAAGCTGAACCCGGTCGCGATCTCCCGTCATGTGGAGCATGTCAACGCGCCGTCCGGAAACCGGGGTTTTGGTGGTGGGAGCTATGGATCGAAAGGGAGGCAATATACTTTCCCAGCTATATGAGTCATTGAATTCGCCTTATTTTTCATCTAAATTTCTGAGTTGGATCGATAGCTCAGTGGTAGAGCGAGAGATTGCAGTTCCACGCAGTTATCTCTAGGCCCCGCGTTCGAACCGCGGTCGGTCCTTCGGCTTTTCCTTTTGCTTCTTTGCTCTTTTGCATTCATTCCATCATCCCGTGATAATGGCACGTCCTGGGCTACACACTGCTATAGTTAGTCCAACTTCGGTTTAAGCTCCGGTGCTGCAGATCCCAGCCGTTCATAGAATTGCATGCGAGCAAATCAGAATGCCAAACCGATGAAACCTGGCACTCATCTCCCCCGCTTGCACGCTGAATCAGAAGCCGTCCAGAATGCAATCAGAACATCGGCTAGAGTCATGCGTGGGGGAAGTTGAAGGGAAGGACCCCGCGGGTTCCCCCGCATCACGGGTCACAAGGCGCCCTGCGTTCCGAGCAGTTTGGTTTACTGCTTTCTTGGTTTGGGAGGGTGGCTAGCTAGTGTAGTCGATCTTACTCTGTGTGGGCAACTATTCGACAACGCCGACATGGCACACCCTCGCTGGCCCGTGTCGAGGGCCTGGTGATGATGCAGGGCGCAGGTCAGCCCACCAATGGCATCTGCAACTCGAGATGATGTCTGCCGGGCTCGGACGAGGCAAGAGAAGCATACTTAACCCCTCCCCCCAACGGGAAGAGGGTCGAAGCTTGCCGCGGCCTGAGCAGCCTGGCCTTTACATGTGCCGCTCGGTCAATGACTGAAACCAACTTGGTTAAGATGATGTCTGTTGGCTCTTGCCTCACGCCGAGGGTCCTGCAAGGGACAGACAAGATAGACGTCAATGAGCGCTTGCTGAAAAATTCCAATCATCTTCTTTCTCTTTCGTCTCAAACTTCTATTTCGGGTAATACTTGGAATTCTTTTCTTTTCTCTCTCTTTCTCTCTCTCTCTCTCAAAACCTCTCCGTCCATCCCGGAGACAACTGCCATACCGAGAACCGTCTGTCATTGAACTTGATCAGGACTTTCCCTTGATACAAGATGGGCTTACTGGAGATGACGACCGCCAGCCCGCGAACTATCGCGGGAACCCTCCTTGGGGCCTGCACCCTGCTCTTGGTTTTCTTCAGACTCAGGGCCGAGTACCATATCAGGAAATCGGGCGGCGTTAGGGCGCCAGTCCTCTCATCCAACCCGATCACAGGTGATCTCATCATGAAGATGCTCTTTCTCCCGCGTCGCGGACTCCCCAGCTAACTTGGGCAAAGCGATCCCTATCTTCATCCGGGTAGGCCGTGCCCAACTCAGGCACCAGCTCCTCGATGGCTTCAACAGCCTATTCAGCGTCGCGACGCCCGAGTCCCCGAACACCATCGAGATGACCTTTTCGGGCAAGATCCGGTTCATCATCACCCGGGAGCCGGAGCACATCAAGACTATCCTCACCTCCAAATTCGCCGACTTCGGCAAGGGCCCCATGTTCCACGAGGGCTGGTCCCCGTTCTTGGGCGACAGCATCTTCACCACCGACGGCAAGTTGTGGCAGGAAAACCGGAGCCTGATCCGACCCATGTTTATCAAGGACCGTGTTAGCGACCTCGCCATCTTTGACAAGTGGACGATGACGATGATCGGCATGTTCCCCGCGTCGGGCGTCACGTTTGACATCTCGAATCTCTTCTACCGGATGACGCTTGACGTGACAACCGACTTTCTGCTCGGGCACAGCGTCAACAGTCTCGGGAAGTGAGTTTGGCTGACAGAATGAGTATCTGCCCATTGCGGTCGACCGGCACTGACAACGTGTGTCAACTAGCCCGAGGAACCAATTCGCGCACGCCTTCAACGAAGTCCAGAGCTATCAGATGTTCTACACCATCATGGCGTAAGTTTCCCAATGACAGTGACTGACAGACAGACATATGGCTCCGGCTGACTCAATCGCTCCCATCTCCGACAGACCTTTTGAGACCTTCCTGCCTCACGGCAATTACAACCGCGGCATCAAGGTCATCGAGGAGTTCATTCTCCCGTTCATCCAGGAGGCGCTGGACCTGCCACCCTCAGAGCTCGAGAAGATCACCAAGTCGGACAAGGACTTCACGTTCCTCCATAACATCGCCCGCTTCACGCGCGACCCCAAGATTATCCGCGACCAGCTCGTGGCGATCCTGCTCGCGGGGCGCGACACGACCGCGGCGACGCTGTCGTGGACGTTGTACGAGCTGGCGCGGTACCCAGACATCTACGCCAAGCTGCGGCACGAGGTGCTGACGACGGTGGGGCTGCGGCGGGCGCCGAGCTACGAGGACCTCAAGAGCATGAAGTACCTCGTCAACTGCCTGCAGGAGACGCTACGACTGTACCCGGCAGTGCCGTTCAACGTGCGCTCGGCGCTGACGACGACGACGCTGCCCGGGATGAACGGCGGGCCGGACATCGCCGTGCTCGAGGGCGACTCGGTGGTGTACAGCACGATGGCAATGCAGAGGCGGTGCGACCTGTACCCGGAGGAGTCGGCGACGTTTGCGGACCCGGCCATCTACAGCCCCGAGAGGTGGGACCATTGGCAGCCGAAGCCGTGGCAGTACGTGCCGTTCAACGGCGGCCCGAGGATCTGCGTCGGGCAGAACTTTGCCAACACGGAGATGGCTTTCACAAGTGAGCGCGAACGAGCCCGCCTCTCATCCCCCTTCCCACCCCTTCCCCCATTCCTCCATCAGTAACGTGCCAGGCGGAGATGGCGCGCATGTCATGGTTGTCGATCGAATGCTGACGCGAGGCCAGTGGTCCGGATTCTGCAAAAGTACGAGAGGCTCGAGTACCGCGGCGACTGGGAGGGGCAGGTTCTGAAGGCGGAGATCGTGGGCGCGCCGAAACACGGCGTGCCGATTGCGTTCTTTGAGGCTGTCGACGGCGAGATGGCATGAAAAGGAAACCGATAGTCACACAGGGGAGGGGTTTGACGGACGGCGAAGAGAAAGGCGCCGTCCCGAGGGGAGGAGCAGCAACTGCATGGCATCATCCCAATGCCATTGAAGAAGAAAAAACACTACAAGCCGGCACTGGCCACTGGAACGTGGAAAAACCCACTGTTTTATCTTTTCCCCCTTTACAAAGGTTGGGCTTTTTGTTGCTTGGATGAAGATTGTCTTCCCGAGTGGAAGGGACATAACCACATCTATAGCTATAATGATGGATTAGCGAGGGGTCTATCTAGACGTGGCTGTGACACGGCCAGTCAATGAAATTCACGGTTCCGATACACCGCCGTCCGCGTGGACAGCTCACGTTACGCTTCTCTCATGATGGTGGCAGGAAAGAAAAACCCAGACGTTGGCTTTTTGCAGGCACGCGGCGTCGTGTGCGATCAGACTGTTTGTCCGTCTTTCCGCAGCGGTGGGGAAGGAAAACGTCGATGCATTGAAGAAGGCGGCAGGGGCCCTGGCAGCGTCTCATTTCATGAGGCTTACCTACCTCGCCCATCCGGCACACTGTCGGGGCGGCGCATGGGGTCGGCCAAGAACATGGGAGAAACGGTTGACGGCAGAAATAGCATACAGTTACACTACGTAGTCCATACCTGGGTCATGCACCGGTGGTATGTGTGCCATGGTCGAAGGGCGCGCGGGCGGGCACTGCCTGCATGAGGCTGCTCGCCACCGTTTACACATGTGTCAGTATATTCTCCGAGTACGTGTGCGCGGGTCCTTGCTTCGTCCGGGAGCGTTTGGTAAATGATTAACGTTTTGACGGTCTTCATTTTCCCTAGCACAGGGCGGTTCCGGTGATGGCGTTTGGCGTTCTTGGGGAGAGTGGATCGCCATGATGTACGTACATACCGCGCAGTAGTATGTAGTAGTAGCAGCAGAGAGGTATTTATATGATAGCACACCACCACAATACTACCCAGTGTGAATTGCACGATGACGGGTAATAATAGCCGGGTGTGGGTTTTGGGTCCTCATTGCGGGAAGATGTGAGCGGGTTTATATACTGCTACGTAAGCCATGTATATATTCGGTTGAAACGACTGAGACCATTGCGGAAATTCATTCCTGGGACCCGGTGCTTGGTTCTTCGACGGACGTTTGCGACACATGCCATCGAAGAATTCCTTTGTTTCCGTTGTTGCATCAACAGCACCAGCCAAACCACATACTACGCAGAAAGAGAGGGGAAGAGGGAAAAAATTAGGTTCAGTCACTGCTGCCCTACTACGTACATATTGTAGAGAGGACGGCTCCATCTCAGTCATTTTTGGCGTGTGATGGAGGCTATGATTGGATGTGTTTGGCCAGACCGCCTTCAATACCCCTCCAGCCGGGTGGGTTGTGTTTCCCGTTTCGGTAACGGACTGGCAGGGTTCAATGCAGAAAAGAGCAACACACAACCCAGGCTCCACCACTAACCCCCCGCCGGCGCTCTGTTCTCCTCCCGCTCCATCTTGCAGAGAGTCCCCCTCCCCAGACCAGGGCACTTCCCGGAGAGAGCTCACACCTTGACCCAACCGGCTCAAATCCTGAACACCCTCCCCCCCGTCCAGGTCCAGTCGCTACACAAAGCTCTCTCTCACCTCTCCGGCACTGAGCATCCTTTTCTTCTTCTCCTTCTTCTTCTTCCACGCTCGGAAACCAAGCTCTAGCTAGACTTTTCTTTTTTTCACCTTGAATCCTGCAGGTTCTAGGGACCGTCTCCCTGCCTGATGTCACTGTATGTCTTTCTACCCAACTCTGCATGCACAATTGGCCTGAAAGGCCAATTGACTGAGACAGACATTGTTTGTTATATTGACAATACTAACTATCGCAGCTTTGTATCCTTTTAGACACCGACCGCCAGCGACCTCGCTCTCTCACTCTCTCCATCTCTACCTTTTTCTCATACCATTTTACATCGCTCGGCGCGCCTACCATTAATTCTTCCTCTTGCCTACTTGTCGACAACGACCAATTCGACATACCGCCTAATTTTTTCTTACCGTTCATTACGACTTCTGCGTCACGTCATCCAACTACATGACCTCTGCCCAGTAATATCTAACATCTCGTAATTACCTACACAACTTGCGCTTGCGAGCCAATGGCGATACAATGAGCTCGACTCCAACGAACCGGCTCAAAATCACGCCGGGTAACTCCCCCTACCTCCAACGACCGAACCCCCGGACTCCCCTTCGCGGACCCTTCCCTCACGAATCCCGCCTCTCTCTCAAGCGCGTCATTGGCACCACCTGTGCATCGCCCACGGGTTTCGACACCGTAAACTCCTCCTTCGCATATATCGCCGGCGGCGCCGTCGTCGTCGTCGATGTCGACGGCCAGCACTACGCCCAGCGCTTCTACCGCGCCCGCCCAACAGCCGCCCCCGTCTATGGCTCCACGCCTCTATCCCACTCGACGCCCTCGACCCCAAAGGCCAACGACGGCCGGAATAGGATCGCAGCTGGGACTCGTGACTCGCAGAACTGGTCCGATTTGTCCGGCTCGACATGGACGAGCCGTGAGCGTATCAAGGCGGCAACGTGCTTGGCCCTGAGCCGGGACGGGAGGTATCTGGCCGTGGGCGAGACGGGCTACGCTCCGCGCGTGCTCATCTTCAACCTCGAGGACGCCTCGTCCGACGTGCCCCTGGTTTCTATCAGCGAGCACGGGTTCGGCGTGAGGGCCGTGGCTTGGTCGCCCGACACCAAATGGCTTGCTTCTCTGGGCACTGCCAACGACGGTTTCCTCTTCATCTGGCGAACCGACCCCCGTACTGGCTCTGCCAAGCTGTACCAGCAAAACAGGTGTACATCCACCATCAAAGGCATGGTGTGGATGGGCAACAGCCTAGTCACAATTGGCGTGCGGCATATCAAGATGTGGCGAGTTGAGGAGACCCAGACCATCTCGCCATCCAAATCCAAGTTCAGCGACGCCAATTCGACACCGCAAGCAGCCCAAAGACTCCTTGGCGGTCGAAACGTCCTTCTCGGCTCGCTTCTCGAAGCTACCTTTAGCTGCGCAGCCGTGGTTGACGAAACCAGCATCATCATCTGCTCCGAGGCCGGCGACGTGTGCATGGTGGAGGACGATGGCAAGCAGTCGAGGCTCATCCGGTGCCTCAATGTCGGCTTCCTAGTCACTTCCATCACCATCAGACATGCCACCGCATATCTGTCAGGAAAGGATGGCCAATTCGCAACGCTCAGCGTGAGGGCCGTCCTCGACAGCCTCCCGGACGCAGTCCTCTCCAGAAGCGTCGCGCCGTCTGGGTTGGTGGCCATGGGCTTTCTCGCGGAAAATCTTGTCACCGTCAACGAGAAGCACACCGTCGACATCTGGAGCTCAAACTACCTGCCAGGGAAGACCGAGGACGACTCTTCCCACATTTCTATACCTGGCCACGGGGATCAAATTTTGGGCATCCAGGCCATGTCGAAACCCAACGACCAAGACGCCGATTTTTTCACGTGGTCCGGCTCTGGCAGAGTCATCTTTTGGGACATGAAAGGGTCGATCAAGTCCTCCATCGAAGTCCCCATTGAACAGGTCATCCCTGAAAACGAGATAGACCCAGTAAACCAGCTCAATGTGGTCCGAGCCACGAGGGCCGGCAAGATGCTTGTAGCAGCCGACAAGTTTGGGGTCCTTAGAATCATGGACCTGTCGACAAAGGAATGCCTGCTCGAGACGAAGGCACATTCTTCAGACTGCCAGGATGTCACCATTTACGAGGACGACAACAAGTTCCTGCTGGCGACCTGCGGCAGGGACAGAACAGTACAGCTCTTTCATCGCACATCGGCTGGGGAGTTCCGGCACTTCCAGACGCTAGAGTTCGCTGCCAGAGTCGTACAGGCGCTCATCCCGGCAAACGACAAAATCATGACTTGCTCTCTCGACAGGACTTTGCAAGTCTACGATATCGTCTGCAAGCCGGACGACGTTGACGAGATCGCGGCCCTCCCTTCCCGGACAAACATACTAAAGGCAGCGCCAACGTCCTTTACCCTCGGCCCGGACGAGAGAACCGCATTCGTCTCGATGCTGGACCGTTCCGTCTGCCAATACGACCTCTCCAACGGCAAGCTTCTCAACTGCTTCAAGTGTGTCGACGAAGGCGGATACGAGACTGCTATACTGGACTCTCTGATCTTCAGCCAGCCTCCGGGCAAAGACACAGGCGTTCTTCTCGGCGTGTCCAACACGGACAAATCTGTGCGTCTCTACGATGCCCAATCTGGCCACTTCGTTGATAGGGAATGGGGACACACAGAAGCCATCAACGGCGTCACTCTGACAGACGACGACGATG
The DNA here is from genome assembly GCA_030867225.1 of Colletotrichum caudatum. Lineage (NCBI taxonomy): Eukaryota > Fungi > Ascomycota > Sordariomycetes > Glomerellales > Glomerellaceae > Colletotrichum > Colletotrichum caudatum. Next base: position 28,517 of record MU846128.1, read on the forward strand.
GCTCCCAGAGGGTCATTAGTGTCGGATCGGACGGCACTGTCATGTTCTGGGGCATAGAAGGCGAGGACCTCTTATCTTTCTCTATTAGCGGGGACCCGACGTCGGCGAAAGACGGACCCGCTGCTGCCAGACTACCTCTGAGACGCGTCCTCTCAAAAGCTGAACTAGCAGAGTTCCAGCGGCCTTCTTCCGCGCAGAGCGGTCGCCGCTCGCCCCCAAGGACCATTCGCAAACGAACGTCTCGGTTTGGTCTGACCAGCAGCGCCAGCACACCCAAGACGACGATGCAAAGTAGCCCACTGGCCGAAGATACGCCATCGCGGCGCTCGTCTGGTAGCCAGTCTGGCAGCCCGCCCGTCAGCCCAAAGTCAAAAGCATCTGGACGACCCTCTCTTCCGTCCCTGGGTCTGCCGCCGAAGAAGAGCTCGCCCAACCTGCGCGGCTTTGGCAGCCTCAACATGTCGACCGAACAGACTTGCCGCACACTGAGAGCGTATAGAAAGAAGCTCGCGTCTACGGACCCTCTTAGCGAGGACGTCATCTTCGAGCTCGACCAGGAGCTGCGCCTGACTGCCGCCGCTCTCGGCGACCGGGCCACAAGGACGAAGGCCCTGCACGACTCGGCCCTCCTCAGCGGCCTTCTTGACCAGTACGAGGAACGTCTGGCTTCCATGCTTGACGAGAAGCTGCGGAATACCTTTCAGGCGAGAGAGATTTCCACACCTACCGAAGAGCGAGAGGAAATACTCATCATCACGCGGCCGAGCACGGGCGGCGACGAAACCACCTCGACATTATCGTCATAACACACACTCATTGTATCATTATTTTTACACTCTTTTCCCCCGCACGGATTGTACAATACTTGCTGGATATAACGGCGTTATTTGGACGGACAATTCTGGCGTTTCTTGATCGGGGAAGAGACATTTATCATCCACAGCACGAAGCCCGGCTTTTGATTGCCCGTGCGACGCTATGGACTTCCGGGATGATTCCAGCGGACGGGGGGGCCATGCGCCGCCTCCCCTATTTTTATTTGTTCGGTACCTATCGGTTTACCATAAAATTCCCGAAACAGCAGCGGCGGCGAACCTTTTCTTTTTCCTCGTTCTTGTTTTGGTTGCAACGGAGATCCCGCTATGCAAGGGAAATCGGTCATGGCAGGCGAATCGGAGCTCGGAGTTTTCTTGTTCTACGTTGGCCCCGGGACATGACGGGGGAACAGACGGCGAAGCGAGGGGTCTTTGGCGGATGATGGAAATCCAGGGATAGATGGGTTGTTTACATGAGAAAGGGGGTGGCCAAAGGTGGAGGCCGATTTCCTCCCCGATTACTATTTTTTTTTGATTTTTTTTTTTGCGCAGACGTGTTTGTGGTTCTACATACATACGTAATGTTTGTCGGGTCGCAGCCGCCCTCTACTACTATTTTCTTTTCTCTTTGGGAAAAGCATCAGAATCACAGCACATGACGAGGCCGCTTTTCGCCCGTCGTTTGACCACTTCCAACAGCACTTTCGCGGACCCCTTCCTTCTTCCCCCGATGAAGACGCGGTGTTGCTGACGCCAGGCCAGCAGAGCCGGCCCTGCGTGTGATGTTTGCAACTGCAAATCGTGTACAGACCGAAAGAGAGAGGGGACCTGTCCTCGGGCCAAGACCGGCGTCTTGATACAAGGGGATGAAAAAAAAAGATTACTGTGATTTTTGTCTAACCGACTCGGGTGGTTGCGCCGTGTCCCAAGAAAAATAATGAAGAAAGGAAAAAAAAAAAACGGGTTTTTCTATCCAACGCCGCAAAATGGGCTTTGCCTGCCTGCTCTACATGTACACTGCGCCGCCGCCGCCGCCGCCGTGGGCGAACTCTCGGATGGTACCGTCAAACCCCGCCGCCACACGCCAACGAGGGAGGGAGGGTACGGCTCATCAGACCATGAGTCCCTCCTCCAGCGCCTCGTCCCGCTCCAGCTTCTCGAGCCCCGTCGCCACGGCGCCGTACACCCGCAGCGGCACCGCCACCTCGAAGCTCTCGCAGGCCAGGTTCTCGACCGCCACGAGAACGAGCCCGCCGCGATCGTCCCGCGAGATCTCCTCCAGCAGCGGGTGCGCGCTGGGGGCCTCGCGCTCGAGCTCCGTCTCCTGGCTCGGCACGACGAACTCGACGCGGATCTTCCACTCCAGCGAAACGCCCGTCGTGACGAACTCGGGCGTCGCATTGATGGGGATGGTCGGCGTGAAGACCATCCTTCGGGAGTAGAGCGTGGCCTCCGAGGCCGACACGTGCACCTTGCGCGTGACGCGGTGGATGGACGCCTCCGACCGGATGGCCAGATGGGGCTCGACCCGCTCTGCCGACTCGAGACACGAGTGCACCGCGTAGCAGGGGATCTCGGCGTCCGTGAAGTCGATGGCCATCGTGGCGACTTCGCCCAGACGGTACGAGGGCCGCGTGAGCATGACCACGCCCACCCGCTGTCCGTTACGGGCGATCTCGAAGCGGTTGGGGCTTTGCTGGCCCTCCGAGGTCATGTTGCTGCGCATGATGGCCAGGTTGATGGCATCCGTCGCCGTCGTGGCCTCTTCAAACATTGACGGCCGTCGCGACCCGGGGTGCGCCGTGGGTGATAGCAGACCTGCATTCGAGCCTTGTCGTGGTCTGTTGAGAAGCTCGTCGACATAGGTGAGAAAATCGTTAATCGTCGCGTCCGTCTTTGGCGCCTTCAGCCTTTTGATCTCGCTCAGCGTCGACAGCTTGTCGACAGCCTTGACCTTCGCCTGGTCACGAAGGATGATGTAGGGGCTCATGAGGTCGTGGCCGAGGATCTCCCCGTGGCTGTTGACGCTGCCCAGCACCCTGAAAGGTATCTCGACGGAGCGTACCTGTTGCTCTTTCGAGCCGCCCGCTCGTTGCGTGCCGATGACCAGGTTGTAGGATATCTTCACTGCCTTCCCTTTATGTGTCGGCGGCAGTCCCTTGGGAAGCTGGAACGAGTACTCAAACGCTTTGTGCTCGCCCGGACCGAGGTTCAGGTCCACAAAGAGAATCGACTGAGGCGTCGAGAGCAGGGGCACAGATTTGGAGCTCGCGACGCCGCGCATGTCTTTGATGCTGCTGACTTCGCCTCCCCCAAGCAGTTCCCCAATAGAGTTGCTGATGCTTCCCCAGCCAAAGCCTCGAAGGAGTCCACTATCCCTTTTCGAAGTTTCCACCCCTATGACACCGCCTCCTTGGCCGCCTACTACGCCCTTCCGTTTGACCTGCTCAAAGGGACCAAGGTTAATGAGCGAACCGTCGAGGATGAAGGAGCCCTGGATCTGGGCGTACCCCATCATCAGCGACTCCGGTTGCTTCGGGTGGTGGGATGCGAAATTCGACGACCGTCGAAAGTGCGGCGGTCGCATCGGGCCCCTTGTAGGCTGCGTCGGGTATTCGGATGCCAGCGTTTCTGATGAGTTGTTGCTCATTGAGTAGAACTCTCCGCTGCTTCGTGGCGTCCCCCCTCCCATGCTTGTCGTAGATAGTATACGCATGGCTGGGGTTGTATGTTCGTTGTAATTGGTAGTGGTGCCATCCTTGGATCGTATGACGAGGCTTGGAGGCACTTCGGTGTTTGGGCTCAATAGTCCATCGTGATATGCTGCTATAGGGGTGCTCGGAGTATCTGACAGCGGAGACTGAACCATTGGGAACCGGAACTCCGCGAGCGCGTTGTTCGGAGACCTTATAAAACGTTGTGTGCCAACTGCGCCGGGGGTATTCGGTACAGTGGGGAATCGCGAGGTCGCGGGTGGTGAGTCGGACGCAGAAGTGGAGTTGAATAGAGGCGAGCTGATGTGCCTTGGTGATGCTGCGGCGTGTTAGCAATCAGACCGCAGTCAACATGGAGCGACGAGACACTGACCAGAGTGAGGTGCGGTAAGGCCCTGGGCCAGAGCAGCTCCGCGAGGGACGATCTGGAGGCTGGAGGCTCGCCCGTGGCCGCGACCGGACCGATGCGACTTCACGGAACCAGCATTGCTCTGGTTGTCGTCGTGTAATGTGCTGGTGGAGCCAATTGAGACGATGGAGACGGACTTCTTGTGCCCATTGCCGCGATGTTCAAGGGCGATAGGGGAGTGCGACGATGGCCACGGTACTGAACCTGCGCGGCTTCGTGACTGGCCTGCCGGTACGTTAAGGGATAGGGCGGACCGGTGACTGCGGGTCTGAGCAGAGCTCGGCGGGGTTAGGCCGGCGCTGGCCTTGCCTCTCAGCAACGGCGAGGCATGCCTCGGGCGGTCGGCGGGTGTGAGTCGCTGGGACTGTCGTTGTTGAGCGGGATCGCGGGCAATGTTCTTGAAGGTGATGGTACACTTGATCTCCTCGCCAGCGAAGACGGTCTGGTCGTGCCAGCGGATAAAGACTCGAATGTTGCTGGAGGCCTCTGGAGACATGATGGCGCTCCTCCGGTCGGAGAGGAGGGGGGAGAGGGGCAAAAAGGAGAGGGCAAAGTATCAATTAATTGTTACAACAGATCAGCAGGGCACCACATGTCTGGCATTAACCATCGTCGCGTCTGGGCCCGTGGATTGGAAAGGGACAAGGAGTCCTGAAGAGAGCATTCAACGTCATGGGTCTCCGAGCTGGCGGGAGACGGGAGGTTGAGCGAGCTGGGACAGCTCCAGTGTCGCTACGAGTCGGACGGGGCCCCCTTCGGTGCGCCCTGCAGGGGTTGATAGGTCCACATCTTTCACAGGCTTAGCGTCACCTCGGCCCCTTACCTCAGCAGGCCGACCCGCTTACTAGTAAATGCAACGGAAAAGGGCTGCGGTACGTACCTTGGACGTGACCCAGATATCTTCCACTTACACGGAGACCACTCATCCGTCGTGTGCAATATCACTAAGGTTTTCGCATTTTACTAAACTGTTGCCTACAGTTAATACAATGCTTTCAGCTCTATTTAAATTATATATTTCTTACTTTCATTGTTCCACAAACAATGAGACTGGTCGATACAGTCACCATGGAGGTGAAGCTTGCTGGCCACCGTTCCTTCCCATGGAAGGAGGCATCCTCGAGACAGCACCTTCTTTCGAATTGAGGTGGAAGGCGCACCTGACTTCTGAAGGCACTTAGCTACCCTTGCTTACGATTTAATTCCCATCCTATTCTTACGTGTCCCACCATTGTTTCCCCTTCTTCCTAACATTTCCTTTACACCCACACCTTCCCCTTACATCCCAAGATCTGGCATTGATGCTTTATATCCAAAGTTTTGGCATCGGCTATTCACCATACCAGTTCCCACAAGATGGCAATCATCGATACCCTTCCAGCAGTCGAAGTGTCCGTACGAATGAACACATCCTCCGAAAATGCGGCAGAATACCCTGATCCCTATCCTTATCGTCAAGAACGATACCTGGGAGGATTTGAGCGCTGTTCCCGCAACTATATCGAAAGTCAAGGCGGTGCCGAGTTTTGCATCCAAATCCGTGTCATAGACGAACGCTCTATCGACCACTGGGTCTACAGTGACTATGGTTTTCTGTTCTTCCTTTACATCGACGGGATCTTCATGGGCAAGAGATTTTGCCAGAGCAAAGACTTCAGACGAGGACAGTGGTGCTTCACATTCTCCTGTAGAAAGTACCCAAACGCAGACCGCTCCGGTCTAGTCAAGAGCAGATTCAAGTTCCAGTCAATCGTTGCTGGTAAGCTTCCACTTCGACCCCGCCAAGCAATGGCTCAAAATCACCTACTAATATTGCGTGCAGTCGACGACGAGCCTACAGAAGGCGACTTTCGCAGAGCCCGCGATGTTGGCACGATTGAGGTGAAGCTTAAGCTTGGAAAACTATCCCCTATGGAAGATCTTCGCCGACGCAGAAATCTGGAGAGGGACTTTCGTGAGCCAGACGTGGATCACTTTCAGATCCCTGAGGAGGCACTCAAGGGTCGTCCTATCTACCACGGCACTTCGTAAGTAGCTTTAATCATTGCCCTCATTGCTGCAATCCTCCAGTCCAACGATTCAATTCAACGAACCTCGTCCAATATAACGATTGAATCACAGTTTCACCGCTCCGAAGAGTTTGCCTGGAGGCCCACCACGCAGCAATGCTCCGAAGACCACCACCGGGGCATTGCTAGCGACATATAACTTCAAGTACCGGTCGGAAGGTAAGTGTCATGCTGTTAGCGTTCTGAGAAAACGGAGACCTGACCCTCTTCAAGAGGCCTTAAAGATTGAGGAGATTATTCCTCGAACCCCAAGCCCCGAGCCCGCCCCTCCGCGCAATGCCCACCCTGAGAATTCAGGTCATGGTCCTCGATTCGAAGACTTACCCGACGACGAGGTTGAGAGACTTGCCAGAGAGAGACTGAGGCAGCTTCGGGTTAGGCGCATATCCATCAGATACCGGCTCGTTGACTGACATATTTCCAGAATGAGAGACTCCAGACCTCCAGCTTAAGAAAGCGCACGTTTGAAAACTACTGTGACCTCACACAGGAAGATGACGATGAGCCAGCACGGCCCTACAAGACCATCAGATTGGAGGGCGGATATGAGGCTATTGATCTTACGGGCGGCTACTACTAGACATGTATGCTGGGAGATCGTCCAATGTCCAGAACGAACCTGTGTACATCCATGGAGGATTTTAGGAGAGTCTCGTTCGCTGAAGCAACACCGAGGTCTCACAGGCTGAAGTGAATCGTCATAGACTATGAACGAAAAAGCCTGCATATTATAGAATATGTTCAGTTGGAGGAAGATGCTTTGATGCAGGAGTCGGATCAACAGAGGCTGGAACAATGGCAGATGTATCCGTTGAGGTCAAGCACTCATACAGATGGATTGCAGAAACAGAACACACACCTTGCGCTAAACTCCATATTCTACTTTCGTGTATCATAGACCGGAGTTAACTTTGATTAAGCCGTGAAGAGAGAGAAAGAAAGTACTGTTCGTATTGCGATATCGAGTTTGCCTTCTTATGAACACTATTCACCCAAAGTCTCGTGGATGATCCCTCATCCATTCGTCTGAAGATGCGATGGGGAGGAGCGGCAACTGTTTAAGTGCTACCTTGCTTTAACCGGAAACAGAGCGCGCTGCGTGGGAAAGGGTATCATAGACCGCCAATGCGATTTAGGAAGCGCATCCTCCCTCTTATTAGTGTCATTTTTTCCAATCAGTATCCACTAGAAACCTCACCTTCAACATCTCAACCGGGCTCTGTGGCGATCCACACAAATCCACACAAGGGTATCAACACGATGGCAGGTCTCCTAATTAACCTGTATATTCGAGTTTTGATCAAGATGAATGGGCAGAATCTGGTGGAATGCGACGATCCAGATGCGGACAAGACAGAAGCGCCATTCGCCTTCTGCAAACTTATCGAAATCGAGGGGGGTGCCTCCTTCTCCATCAGCATTCTCCTCGGCCGCTCCATTGGGGATATTCTCACCACTGATAAGTCTGCCTTGATGGTAATCGTCCATCTCGGTTCTCAAGAGCTTGTCAAGCGTCTGATAACGAAGAAGACGTTGAGTCCCGAGAAAGCGCGACAGCACCGCTTGCTACTGGAAGGTGTTTACGAAAAAGTTGGCAAATCAAAGCAGGTGTTGAAGAAATTCAAATTCGGCAACGGTGACAACAATGGCAGCATCAAAGTCGACTTTTACATTGTCGAATTGCTCAGTAAACCAGAGAGAGGGCAGCTGGTCGACACAACCTCTTCGGGCCTACCGTCTCAGGCCATCGTGTAAGTCTCTCGCCCAAAACTGGATCAAGTACCAGATCACATACAGGATCGGATACTGAACCGAATATTGGACTGAATCCTGGATCGGAATGTTTCCAAATACTGACGATCAACAGCTTTGAGCCCGAGGTAACGAGGAAGTCGCAGGCGGCCGATACCTACGAGGTCAAGAGGTTTAATCATGGGCACCCGATCGCAAGCTTCATCTTCAAGTATCAGACAAAAGGTGGGTGGGCTTTCTTTTCGGATGGATTCTTCCAACTTCTGACTTCTCCAGCAGGGACTCCGTCCGTTGACGTCAAGCCGGAGTGCAACGGTGAAAACACCGATGGCAACCTGATCGACTTGATCGAGGTTCCGTCAGCTCCGAATGCATCTCCAGTCCTCGGCACAGAGCACAGCATACAGAAAACATCCAGAACGACTCTTCCGTTCGAAGCTCCGCCGGATGCACCTCGAATGGATCCCCAAGTCCACGCAGCGATGAATCTCTTCGATGGCTTAACACTAGTCGATTCCGAGGAAGATAAATCCGACATCAACCGCCTGTACTTACCTCTCCAACCAAAGGGGTTCTTGGTCGACATCAAGAACGACCGCGCTAATACTGAAGATGACGAGGCCATCTCAGTCCAGTCGGTTCATGATACGAAATCCACCGTTTTCGGGAAGAGGAAAGCCGTCTCGGCATTCGGTGAGACTTCTCCGCCAAGGCCTAGGAAGGTGATTGCAGTTGCATAGTAAGAAACGCGGCATTGGAAAACGTCCATGGATAAGAAGAGGTTTGTTGGAAACGAGTGGAGTGAGGAGTGTACTCTCAATACGCTCATTGCCGGAGTCGGCTCAGCGGCGCTCATATCAGGAGAGCGAGCGGGAGGCATTCGGTATTGCAGAGATGAAACACACTAGTGCGAGGTCATCGTGTTTTGTACGCTTATAGAGGTTGTAAGTATTGATTGACTCGCTGCAATAGACGGCGTGTTACGGATGAGAACGTATAGAAACAATAAACCAGGGTTCCCACTGCAAATTATGAAGCCAATTTGAATCTTCAGTGAGTTGGACGAGAAATTAAAAAGCCGCTTGAAAGTGAAAACAAGCTAAGGGAACTACTCATCGTTTTCCCATGTCATGGACATCCTATGAAGCCATAAGGTTAAAGTAGCCTTGAGTCTTATTATCCATGAAGCCAGTAGAGCAAGTAACTAGAACGAGCACACAACCCCGGCTGCTTTAACCAAGTAACCACAATCCTCCCAGATCCATTATGGTGCCTCACGTTCCATATTCGAAGTCGTCCGAGAATGATCGGTTCAGTCAATGAGATCGATAGCTCCATCTGCAGTCGTCTTGTAGACCTTGGGCATGCGGGGGCTGATGTCATCGCCTGCCTCCCGTTTCACGTCAATATTTCTTTCCAGCTTGATCATGGCCTACATAGGTGTCAGCAAGTATCTTTTGTCAGTGTTACTCGATAGGTACATGCCAGCTGGTCGAGGCGTTCCTGTGCCAGTTTCTGGAGCTCTTCTTGGGAAAGATCTGCGGCGTTTCGAGGTTGAGGCTCGGGTGAGAGTTCGGGAGACGGGCCGCGAGGGATAACCCCCTCAATTTGGAGAGCCATATTGGACTTGCAACGGAAAATGAACCGGGCAAGTTGAACTTCCCCATCAGGATATGTGCAATCCCAATAGCGTGGCTGAAGGACCTCTCGTCCCTTTGAGAAACTGTTTGGCTCTGGTAAGCGACGACAAGTACGATTCGGAAAGAAGTTGAACTAACCCCGTGCCGTGTGACAAGTTTTTGCCTTTCATAGCTTTCTCTGCCAGCTCCATATTTGACTTCACATGTTGTGGCTTCCAATCTATTAGACTGTTCATGATGACACGCAATATGATGACCTCAATGTTGCCAAGATGCTTTACAACTTCCAGGTCCTCAGCGACGCGAGAGCCGCCCTCATCGACTGTTTATGTGATCAGGCATTATGCACAAAATCTTTCAGAGATCCATACCTTGTTTGATTTTCGCAAACATAAAAGGCTTCAAAATAGACTTTCCGGGTTTGTCTGAGGCCTCTTCAACTCCCTCCACAAGCTCCTGAAGAACCTGGCCTTGGAGTTTATTTTCGCTGTATATAGATCCTATGGCAAAGTTCCCGTCGACGTAAATAGCCGCAGCAAGCGCTTGATTGCCTTTAATCCAACGGCGAGCATCTTTGACCTCGATGTGGACAGAGAAGTTTGTATTATCTTTGCTCTCGATGACTTTCGAGATGGAGTGGGTTGCGGTGCCGCGGCTTGCTGGGGTTGGCTGAGGTTTGGGGTCTTCGTATTCGAGACAGTCATCTTCTGACTTATCGAGGCGAATGGACACCTTGACTCCTGGAAGGCCTTCGATGACTGCCATGGTTGCGCTTGGACGTCAAGTCGGAAACTGCACGTGGATTATGTTGTTGGCCTCGACCAGATTTGACCCTTGGAAGAAGCCTTGGGAGGGTCGAGAGTGTGTAAAAGAAAGAAAGAGAGTGCGCGCGAGCGCTTGCGTCGGAGTGTATGTGAGATTGTGGGAGATAAATAGAAAGAGAAAAGTGATGAAAAAAAAAGATGAAAAAAGGGGACCAGAGATTGGTAGGATGGAGCGACGTGCTTCTGAAATGGAAAGGGGCAGAGAGAAGCGATGAGATCGAGTTCGAAAGAAGTCAAAAGGCAGGTGCTAGACCGTGGATAAGATAACTCGTCACGCAAGTCTTGATGGTCTCATATTCTAGAAATAAAATGATCAATGTTGTATTAACATCTGGTCCGAAATCCATCTATCATCTCCTGCCTCCTGCCCCCCGCACAATAGACGATACATATATCAAGAGGGTATACCCGATTCCGCCCCTGAACTCCTGGCCTAAGAAAATATTACGCTCGTGTCGTGGTCATGGTCGTTCCAGACCTAGCTTACTCACAGGGCACGGCCGGCAACAATCTAGATCGTGTGGACTAACAGTCCGGTGCTGGTGGACAACTCTGAAGTGCTTGAAAGTAGTTAAAAGATATCGTGAAACCGCACTGGAAAGGGGGGGGGGGGGGGATCGCGCTGAGGATGAGTGGTGTTCACCGGCCATCCTCCAGCCATAAAAAGTAGACTGTCGTCTAGGAAATGCTTTGGGGAAACCCATAAGCCGTCTAGTCATCGGTGAGGTCAATAGCCACACGGTTGCCTTCGATCTTGATCTTCTTCCACTTCCGTTTGGCGGGCTCTTCCGTGAGGTCGAGAATCTCTGTGTATTCCCGCTTGATGATTGGACGGTGGCTCTCTCGCTTGACGGTTGGAGAGCTAAGGCGGTTCTGCACCAGGTCAGCGTTCTGCCGCTTGGTGGAAGAGCCGGGGATACTTGCGTTAATATCGTGGAGGCGTTCCATAGCCAGTCGGCGAATTTCGGTCTCGGACAAGCCGGAAATGGGCTCAGGGTTCGGCGATCTGGGAATAATCAACTCCTTGTGCAGCGCGTCTAGGGCTGAATTAGTCCTTGTACCGGACGTCAAAGGAGATTGGACGCATACCCCGCGAGCGGTACTTGAAGGTGAAGGCCGCGATCGGGTTGTTGTTGTTGAGATACTCGGCAGTGACCGAGGGCCTCTGCGAAACAACACCACCGTCGGCGAACCTTGCCTTGGTAAGCACGGGCCATTGTTTTTACTTTTGAAAGTACGGAAGAAACTCACGAGGTGCCGTGAGAAACTGCGCGGCCCTTGAGAGCCTTCTCGGCAATCTCAAAGTTGTCATTCTGCGTATCGTAGCAGCGGTCGGAATTGCTGTACCTCGAGGGCCCGGTGATGATCACGGGATAGATGAAGACTTCGATGACACCCAATAACTTTGACTTCGCGGTGTCTACCTTGACCCGGTCATTTGCAGCATCATCAACTGAGGTAAGGTCAGCAAGGGGTGCCTATCGCATCGCACGAGGTCGTGACATACGCGTGGTGACCTTTGAGAACTTGAACTTGTTGAGGCGGTCGTAGCCCGAAGACCTGGACTTCTGACGAGAGCCTTCAACGGTGCTTTCCCAAACGTAAGAAGGGTTGAAATTGAGGAAGCACTGTGCCTCACACAAGACGGTTTCTATACGTTTGCCGTCGACGTACAAGGCCAGGGCGATTGCGTTTTTGGGGCCCTCCCAGCAATGGTTGTTGTCGACCTGATAGCGGACGCAGAAGAAAGCGTCGTCCTTGGCTTCGACGTAGGCGGATGTTCGCCAACGGGCGTTTTTCCGGTTGGCGTCGTTTTCGACACCATCCGGGTCATCATACTCAGTGGCGTCCCGGCCGTCGACTTGGATGGTGACCTTCACGCCGGAAAAGTCGCGGATGATGGCCATATTGGACGTGTGGGAGGCGTGCGCTGTCTAGAAGGTGGTTGGTGCAGATTGTATGGGGGGAAGTTGACGCTAAATGATTAAATAACCTTTGGGACGAAGGGGGAAATTATAAACCCACGTGAAATTGCATGGTGGTGAGGCAAGTGAGTACATACCGTTTGGCAGAGTTTCAGTCGCGGGCGCCTTACAGCAGGTTGCGATCGCGGTGTGATTGGTTGATCGACAGAAAAGGCGGGCCCTACAGTCTGTTGCGCTGGCAGCCTTCGAAGAATGGATGGATTGATCCATTTGTGTATCTTGTGGTGATCGTAGAACTTTGTTATTCTTTCAACCAGCAATCCAGGCTTTACTGTCGCAGAAGAGATTCATTCGGATGATTCGGCGTTTGCAGTCAGAGACAGTGAGGTCAGTCCTGCTGAGGTACAGTTTGCAAGGCGGTTGTTTCATCTTGACAAATTCGCCGCAGACGTTGATTATCTAGAACTCGCTTTCTATAGAGTTATTAAAGATATATAATACAAGGTATTCAACCAGCCATTGCTGTCTGCCTCGGAGCTGTGCGTCGTTAGCGTCGTCTGGCAAACAACAGGAATGCCGATTATTGTCGAGCTATTGTCACAAGCTGTCTGCAAGGTGGCATATTATCAATGATCCCCTGGTGTTACCTACCTATGTACCAGTCAGGGCGTAGCATGAGACTATCACGGTATGTACCCGTTCCAGACCCTTCTTGTTTCTGGCTTAAGCATGGGTTTTATCTTAATCGGAGGACTCGCTTCTTCCCACCTAGGTACTACAGCTAAAGTCCGATGTGATCTACCTCAACACTTTAGAACCGTTGCCCACATCTGACTTCAATCCTGAGAACAACACCTACGCTCAAAAAACTTGGCTTGCAACTTTTTACTACTCACTCACACGCTCCATGACTATGTCTCTGTCTTCTAGCACCGCCATGGCTTGGACCTTCTCCGCCATCTTTTCCGCTTTGAGTATGTTCACCGCCGCCTCGGCCGCCTTGACCTTGACCTCCTCCCGGGTGACGCCCCCCTCGACCTTGACGACGCACCGGGTGCCGACCAGGACCCTGCAAAGATACTCCTTTCCCCCGCCCGTCTCCTCGTCTTCTGCCTGCCGCGTCTCCTCGTCCTCTGCCTGCCGCGTCTCGAGAACGTACGTGACTTTCTCCTTGTCGGCGAGGTGGCCCAGCTCCTCCTTGGGGTGCAGCACGTGCACGCCGTCCCGTAGGATGCGGTCCAGATATCCCGTGATGCCGAAGCGCTCAACCACCCGGGCGCACACGCCGAGGTCACCGGAGTCGACGTACACGGCACCGAGGAGGGACTCAAAGATGTCCGAGTAGAACTTGCGGAGCTGCATGCGCGCGAGGAGCGCCCAGGGGTACGTCTTGCCTCGCTCCATCGAGTCGATGATCTGGTCCCTGAGGGCGGTGTACCGTTTGTGCACGTTGATCTGCTCGAGGCCGATCGCGGAAGACTGGTGGCGCATAAACTTCCAAAGGGGCAGGGCGAAGCGGGAGTGCTGCAGGTTGGGCTCTTTGCCGGTGCTGTCGCCGAGGACGACCTCATCCTGGTCGACGGATTGCTCCAGAGACAGGAAGCCGAGGAAGTCGCCGTTGACCATGGCCGTCTTGAGGAGGTGCATGGTCTGGTGAGGGAGCGGGGGCTCGACGGCAAAGAGGCGGTTGACGACGACATAGTCGAGGACCGAGTCTCCGATGAACTCGAGGCGCTCCAGGCACCCGAAGGGATTGCCGAGGTTGAACGAAGCATGCGTCATGGCTTGGATGAGAAGCGCTTGCCTACCGAACCGGTACCCGATGAGCTGCTCCAGGGGCTCAAGGGTTGAGGGCAGATCCACGTCCGGGGGAGAGACGTCGTACAACGCCAGCCTGCACGCGCCCGGGGTCCTCCACTTAATCTGTTGGAGGAAGATGGACATGCACTTGAGCGCCTTGTCTAGGTCGCCGTCGATCATCGAGGCCCCAATGAGTGCCTCGACGATGTCTGCGAGCGTCTTTGTCGACATCTTCCTCGTGGATTTGTCTTCGCCGCGACTGAGGACGCTGTCCACGTAGACCGGGCGCCATTTCTGCCCCGTGAATGGCTTGGTGAGGATATACCTGTCAAGCCCGTGCTTAACAGCGGCTTTACAGAGAGTCGAATTGGACACGATGCTGTCTTTGTGGAAGGAGAGGAGCCGTTCTGGCCAGTGCGGATCTGGGAAGCGTCAGCATGTGCGTTTTTGGCAGAGTTGACGTGGTCCACTCACTCAAGGCAGCCACGTTGATTGTAGCGGAAAACTTGAGGATGGAATCTCCAAGAAACTCAATCCTCTCGTAGTTGGTAGGCTCGGCCGCACTCCCCGTACTGATGGCCGTGAGCAAGAGTGACAGATCCGAGATCGCCAACGGCCTCAAGAGGCCCAAAGATAGTTCCCGCGCGACAAGGTGGGTTTCGATGCGATGCAGAATGGACGGTATCAGCACCCCAAACTGGGCATACTTGGCTGGTATCGTGTCTACCTTGGCCCATGGCATCGGGTAGACTCGGTTGTATGGCTTGGAACCACTCGGGCTTTGACCGGGGTCGCTCTGCGGCCGATGGAGGAAGTCTGATCGACGGGACCATTTCTTCAGTGCTATATAGGCCACGTCTTCGGGCGCCGTTTCGAATTCATAAAATGTCTTTTGCACAGACTGGGGCGCCGGCTTATGGGCAATGATGCCGTCGTAGGTGTGAGGACATCCGGACTGATCACGTATGAAGCACGTCAGATCGTGTGCTGACATTTGTCCTTGGATGAACTGATTGACTCCAATCTGGGTTATGGAGAGATCAGCGCCGTCAGCCACGCTGAATCTAACGACCTGCTGAGCGTCTGTAGGCATCCAGCGGTGGCTGTAGGGTAGGGCGAGTAGCACAGCCGTGTCATCTTTGCCGGTCAGCTCGTCAATGTCGATGGGGAGCTGTTCCCCGAATTCGAGAGACCAGGTCGTATCGTAGTCTAGATGGACAGGAATCGTCTGCAGCCCTGGGATCCAGACGGGAAGGACCATATCGTACTCTCCTTGGAGAACGCCAGCGGAATCCTTGAGAAGAATGCGGGTCGACCGCAGGCTGTCCCCGAGTTTCCAAGCCTCGGCGACCTTGACCCAAGCATTGAGAAGACCGTTGACCTGAAGAATAGCGGGCACTTTGCCAATACCGGGCACGAAATCCTCTGGCCTGAACGGCAAAAGATTGTCGTTGACGAGCCCTGCCTTGTAGAGAGCGACATAAGCCTGAAACGCGGCGTCTTTGGTGGCGTTCTTCTCCGATTTCCACGCCATTTGGCTCTCGGCGGTACGGACATGGGAAGGGAGATAGCTCGGCAAAACCACAGTGGCCCTTATGTCGGGCGCATCCCCTGCGCCGAGCTTCTTGATGATGTAGTCGGGTCTCCAGTCGACGAACTCCCCTGGCGACAGCACCCGGCAAAGATGATCAAGATGCTGCTTTGCATTGTCGGGATCCAAGACTGCCCCTGTTTGGTTGATCATGAAGCTCACCTCTGTCGACTCTTCAGTATCCTCGACCTCTTGAAGATGCTCGATCTCTCGCTCTTGTTCTTCATACTGGCTCTTCATCTGCGCTTCCAGAGCCGCCCATTCCCTCTGAGGCGGCCCCAATAAATCTTGCAGCATCAGAAGCTTTGAGTCCTTCATCCGAGCTCGCCCGCGGCGTTGAATAAAGGATTTCAGGTTCGGTGGGTTATCGAAACAGATGACCAAGTTACAGGCCGGCACATCGATGCCTTCCTCAAGAACACTGGTGGCGATGAGCAGGTTGGTCTTCCCGGTTCGAAACTGGTGCAGAGACTGCAAGTCTTCGCTTCGGGAGAGATCCCATATGTCTCTCCTCCTGGCCTGGAACTGTGAGGTGCCCACCATGGCCCCCACCCGATACCGTGCCCGGAGCAGCTTGTGAGATGCGAGCAAGTGGCACAAAACCGAGACTGTCGCCCTCTCTCGGGCGAAAACAATGCCCATGATGTCGGTCTTGTCTTGTAAGAGCTGCTCGATAAGTACAAATACCTTTTCTGACAGAACATCTTGGCCGATTGTCTCCTCCGACGGATATTGGCACTCGACCTGATCGAGAACCTTGGCCAGGTATTCTTTCTCGCTATCCTTCCACGTGTTCAACCAAATGCTTTGTGACCGGAGCGCAGCCATAAATTGTGACTTGACCACCCAGATGTAATATTCTGCAGCCCAAGGACCGAGGTCGTTGAATATCTGATTCGCCTGACGGCCAAACGACGTCATCTGATTTTGAATATAAGTGTCGTGGCTTTCCAAGGCGGCTATGAGGGCACGCTGGCTGCGTTCGGTCCCCTCCGATTGGAGGTGGAGAATATAAGGGTCATCTAAGATATCGAGGCTTTCGATGGCCTTCTTCAGGCTGTGCAAGCTAGCTGGAGGGTTGTAACATCTCTGAGATTTGAAGGAGATGCAGGCCATAGTCGGCTTCTTCACACAAGCAAGGAGATCACTACGATGGACCGTAGGGCTTTTACAGACGGCATCCAGTGTGGCTTCAAGGGCGTTGATGCCCTCGACTTTGGAGCCGAATGTTGGACTTGCCGTCAAGCCCAAGATGTGAGGTGTATAACGATCTTTGCGCTTCTCTTCGTGATAGAAGACCGTCATAATCTTGCTTCCGGGAGATTTACCGATGCAGTTATGAGCTACTCCAACGTCAGCCTGTACAGCTCTGAGGGTGATTCTGGTAGCATGCCTTCGTCGAAAACAATCAGGGACAACCTATCCATACGCACAAATGCATGCGACAGGGCGTCCAGCAGTATCTGATATGTCGAAACAACGATTCGGACATTGTGAAGTACTTCGTCCCATGTTCTCTGATCGGACCAAGAGTCGACGTTGTCATCACCACTGAGGAATTTGATCTGGACCTCGGGGATTTGAGACTGGAGCACCGCAAACTGCTGGGCGCATAGCGATACCGTGGGGGCCAAGAACCAAACAATCTGTCTCGATAAGCCCAAACAAACTCTGGCAGCTCGGAAAGGGTCAAACCGACATGCTTTGATGAAGTCCTTTCCACCTCGGCTCTTATTCGCAAGACAGCGCTGTCGAGGCTTGTGTAAGCACTATGCAGCCAGGAGCATCCGAACAAGTCCACCTACACCTGTGTTTTACCACTCCCGGTGTCCATCTGCGTGTATGTTAAATGTCGCGTCCGTCATTTCTCGGAAACCCAATTGGCATCCACGTACAGCTACAATGATGTTTTGCCTCATGCTCTGGGCAAACATCTCGGTTTGGTACGCCCTTGCATTCATTATGACGGGTGTGTCTGGTGCGGACTCGTCTGAAGGCAATGAAACCTCATTGTCCAGGAACACATCTTCGGCGGCGGCCAAGATGGTCCCCTGGTTTTGAGGCTCGGAGGTCGGTACATCGGCCGGCATTCCATCTTCTGAGAGGCCGGAGCCGTCGTCTGAGGACGATTGGTAATAGTCAGGCATCGTCAGACGGCTACTAGCGTGGACCTGGAGACCCATTTCTTAAGTCCTAACCACAGTCCTGGGATGTAGAGTACTTCCGAGCAGCCAGGCAGAATGGTGCAGTTGTAGCTCCAACAGAGTACTTGGTTATCTGACAAAACTACCCTGGCAGCGGTGTGGTCGGCGTGAGTCAGTAGGGGAGGGCCAGGTAGCCAGGTAGGTTGGTGTATTGCTGAATGACGCGGCTCACAGATGAAATCTAGCTATGCCTTCGGGACCCCACCCCTCTCAACGAAATCGGATGACACGGGGGAGGGGACATGCCTGGGTGGACATGGGTGGCTCGATGTAGGGCTCAGACCGTTGCAGTGTAAAGGATGCAGCGGTAAACACAAAAGTCGTTGGAACACATATTAGAGAGAGAAAATTCGTGACCGGGACGGCTGATGCCTGGCTAGATATGCGGGGGTTAGGGGTTGTCCTGTACCTTCTCGTGGCCTGCAATTGATGTAACGCTGGGGAATCGGTCCCCAAAGCCCCGTGTGTATGTATGTGAGTGTGTGTTGTGGTTTCCAAGACTACCTACCTACCTTATGCAGGAGGCCCACCTTCGTTCGACGCGTAGGCAGCTTCGCAACTAATGACGCACAGTACGATGGAGTCAAATTGATTCTTTAGTCGGAAACTTTACATGATGTATCAGAAGGAAAATACATACGGGGAAATGACGATGCACGTAGCACGAAGTGCCGACGAGGACTTTACGACAGAATAAGCTTGCTTTGCTGTTCAAGATGGATATCTGAGCTGTTTGTGGCCTCCATCGTAGAGGACCCCCCCCCCCTAGGCTAGGGAATGATGCAGCTCGGAGGAAAGAACCAGCGAGTCTGACATTGACACTAGCCAATCCTTGTGCAGGTAGGTACCGTACCCACAATCACCCGCCCCAGCCTAGGCCTAGTCTCATCGGCGCCAATGCCGACCCCGAAATCTCCAACCAGAAGGCACTAATGGCCGAGGCCAACATGCTATGCAACATCAACGTCTGACCACCGGTTGTCAGCTTGGAATAGATCACAGTTCCTTTGTAGCCACCTGGACTCAGACACTCAACCCTGCGGCCTGCGGGATGCTATTGGAAATAACCGGGGCCAACGTGAAAGAAAGGGAAATTGGACAGAAGCAGCCTTTCTCTTCACAGCAGAAATGAACGATGTGTGAGAAAGTACATCGGGAACTGTGTGATTCAGGTCCAACTCCACTGATCAATAAGTTGAAGTACCAGCAATTGTATGAAGGCGTCTCGATCTGCATTGGCTAAAGTGACAGTTGGTGGTGAGGTGCTGGCGCCGCCTTGATGCTAGCCTAATTGGACCAACGCATGGGAACGCGGCTCTTGAGTGGTGCGTTGGAACTGAAGATGACAAGGCCAAATGTAATATCCTCGAGACACTGTAGGGTGTTTCAGCTTGGTCGACAGCTTCAACACTGAACTCTAGTTGCTGCCTAATATCTGGCTTTCTTACCCCGGTCTCCTGCCGGCTCGCGACCTACTGTAGCTAGACAGCCTAGGCAGCCATCGTAGCATCGGAGTAGGCAGGAGGTCTCTCCTCCAGCCTGGGAATCTTTCTATGTTGTTTTGCAACGACAAATTCGTGGCAAGAGCGCCTAGTTGCGGAATCCAAGCTGATACGATTACGGACAGTTATAGGCAAGTCAGCATGTTCCGCAGAATCGTCGTTGAAGGTCATCCATTGATTCTAGAGCTCGGAGATCTTCTCTGCCCCCACGTCTCTATGCTGTTCTATGATACAAGGTTAGACCGTTCCAGTCGTCGCGGGAATTACAAGTTCGTAAGATAGTCCTCGATTTCCTGAGGACTGAGCTTCCTGAAGCGAGGGCCCGTAGCACCTTCAACACCCTCGATCCCGAGCAAGTGGTCCGCTGGGGGTCCGACGATACCTGTCCTTCTAGTTAGGCAATTGTTTGCCACGTGGCAGACTTCGGGCACTTACCGATCTCAATGGTCTCTCCATTCATCTCTCCCTCGATGGTCTCCTTGAGTGTGAGCAACGCAATGTGCACGGCATCCTCAAGCTCCAGACCCTCGGTGTATCGCTTCTCCAGGAACGTCTTGGCGGATGTGGCACTCTTGCCAATGGCCGTCGCCTTCCAGGGGAAGTAACTTCCAGAGGGGTCGACTTGGTAGAGCATGGGACCGCCCTTCAGGGTGCCGCCGGTCTTGCCAGTGGGCTTCTTCTCCTCGCCTTCCTTGACCTCGGCCTCGTCCTCGGGCAAGATGCCCTCGTCCCAGCCAGCAATGAGCAAGCTGACACCGTAGGGCCGAACACCACCAGACTGAGTCGCCTCCTGCATCACACGAGCGACGTCCTGCACCAATATCCGCGTGGGGGGGTACTCGTTGTAGATGCGCTTGTAGCCGGTGTGGGACACCTTGCGAGCCTTGTCCACCAATATTCTGTAGTCGGGGCCCATGCCTGAGTACACCATTCCGATGTTAGGGGTGACGAGACTGATCTTGGACAGAGAGCTAGGATCGGCCAGCGGCGATGATGACTTCTTCTCGGTTGCGAGGACGATACCGTTGGTGGCTTGCGAGGGGTTAGCGTGGGCTGTGAAAGGAGGGGCAAGCGGGCTTGCCTTTGATGCCAAGGGCGGTGACACCCTGGTTGACGGCGTTCAGAGCATACTCTGGAATATCGTCAGTTCGTTTATCGAGCCTTCGGCCTCATCATCGCAGCAATTAAGCAATGGTGGGGACAGTGTGGGAGCGTACCGATCTGAACCAGCTTGCCGCTTGTACCAAGTCAGCATACAAACGTCATACAATTGGATTAAGCGACATACCTGGGCGAGAATGTCGTCAGCGAGAAAGAGTAACGGTCGGCCATTGCTTGACTGTTGAAATGTGTTGCCGGAATATGATTTCTGGGGTTAAGGTAATGGGAGAATCGAAGGTGGGCTGGGTTGGCTGCGGTCAACGAGGCGAGGTGTGAGGCTGTCGGAGCTACGAAGCTCTCCCTCCTAGGCAACTCGCGCCGCGTCAAGCTGCCAATCGCCTGAGTGCCAGCTGGTGAAGGTGGCACACGTGACTTTATCGGCTATGGTATTGATCCGGAAACACACGCTTGATTATGTAATTACGGGCGGTAAGAAGCTATGACCATCCAGCCATAGCTCAGAATAAAGTGGTACTGGAATATTCTTTTTCACTTCTTGTCCATCGCATGATCTGCCCAGGATCTCATTTTGCTTGGCACCATACCATCTCCGAAAGGACAAGTGGTCAGGTTATCAATGATACCCGCCCACCCCCACGCTGATTCCTGCCATGTAGGTGCTGCTGCATCGGGTCAAGTTGGGCCAACATTCCCCTACTGAGTCAACCGCTACTTTGAGCCCAAGTTTTGTTTTATTTTATCTTTTTGCTCTCCGTCATTTCACAGGCTAGTTTCGAATCAAGCCTCACGACTCCGACAGCTCTTTGCTTAGAAAGCACCGCCAAACCCGATCTTCTCGCCTTGGTTGTTCCCTCTCCTCATTTTACCATGGAATCAGCGAAGCCTCAGTGGAACTGGCCATCTGATCTTCCAGATGGCCCAGACCACTCTCAGGCCACCGGAGGCGAAACACCACAGTTCAGCCAGCATGGGTCCCATAACCAGGATGAACAACAGAATCACCATCAGGAGCAACCCCAACCTGAGGCTCCTCCAAAGCAACGTCACTACGGTCCGCGGACATGCCGCATCTGCTTTGAGGTGGTCCAACCTACCTTTGAGGAACCGACGGCCATGGGTGGTTTCATGGGCCGGCCTCCACGACCGACCTACAAGTCCGAAGACCCCGATTCCGGGCGCCTCATCTCGCCATGCAAGTGCAAGGGGTCTCAACGCTACGTTCACGAGGGTTGTTTACAAGCCTGGCGATACGCCGATGCAACGGCCACACGGAACTTCTTCGCATGTCCTACCTGCGGCTACCGGTACACACTCGAGCGACTGTCATGGGCACACCGCTTGCAAAGCACGTTTGCTCAAATCTTACTGACCAGTCTCATTTTTGTTGTCTCGGTGTTCGTTCTCGGCTTTATTGCGGACCCGATTTTGAATATCTGGTCTGATCCTATAGGCACAATTGCGGATGTGGCCGCAAATGTACTCGAAGATATCGAGGGCATCCAAGAGCCCGCTCCGGAGATACTCGAAGAGCCTGGAACATGGCTAGAACATTTCCTCAAGGGATTCTTGTCCCTCGGTCTAATCGGATTCCTCAAGAGCATCCTCGTCATGACACCATGGCAATGGTGGCAGCTTCGGTCCAGTGGTATCCTTGGTACGCCTGGCCGCCGGGGTGGAACAGGACGTGCGCGTGTCGAGAACTTGAACATGGCTCTCGTTTTCATGGGTGCAGCGACCTTCATGTGGGGCGTTTGGAAAGGTGTGAGGAAGTTCAGTGCCTCTACTCTACGACGTGCGAGCGATAGAGTGTTTGATGTGGGCCGTGACGATGAGGACGAAGATGAAGACGTCAAGGAAGAATAAGGTAGGGCGGGCAACCAGGACAATGCGAACGACTGTTATCATTGATGGAACAGACATCGCTTGATGCGCACTGATGCCTCTTGCGCCGAAAATGCTCATTCCGCACACTCTTAAGTTGCCTCGAAGATGCTCCTCCATATCGTGTCAACTAGTCTGTGTGCGGAGATCAAGTCCCCGTCCTGTCCTTGAACTTGTCCGTTTTGGACAATTTCATTTAGGGCAGGCGGATGACATCAGGTTGTTTTTACAGTCAGTCGACTTTCTGTTGATCTGACTAATGCTGGCGCCAATTCTCAACTTCATTTGAGTTGGTAAACGCGCAGACTGATACAAATTGACAAGGGAGCCTAATGGACACGACTTCGGAGCACCCCTAAAAACGGAGAGAGCTCCTGAAAACCCACACAAATACAATCTATTGACTTAGCTACTCGCGCGAATTTTGTCTTGTGAGAGAGTGAGGAGACGTGGTCACGCATATCATGACCAGAAACCTCACGTAAAAACTGTCCGACTATTCTTGCCGTGATAGAGCGTCATCACGCCCCGCAGCTTGCCATCTAATTAGCTCATGGGGCACAATGCAACCCTGGGCACAAGGGAGCGAATGGGTGGCAGTGGAGGTCCGCCCGGTCGGACAATAATATGACCGCCCGTGCCAATCAGCAGTGGACGGTGGGCCCAGCATGATGACACGGTCTGGCCCTACCTATGGTGTAGAGAGTGGACCTTGAAGCTATGCCTTCGATCTCGTGTTTAACAGTTTGTCCCTCGACCGGCCGGCGCCCCCTTTGCACGACCTTCTTCATTTCAAAAACCTGCGCGCGCTCCTGAAGGTGTCACCCGGTGCATTCATAGACTCAATCAACGTTATGCGTCTTTCTGAATGACCCCCCCGTGAAATTCCCACGAGCGCTTTCAACCACCGAGATTCGCTGACACGTTCCTCCCTCCTTTCTACGCCAAGCCTTCAATCGCATTGGCCACAGTCAGCGATCCTTCTCGTATTCAACAACCGGGGCTATTTGTCCCAACCGCCAGACGGTCCTTCGAGAAGCGCCGATTGCCACATCAATCTAGCCTCGACAACCTGATCGATTGCGACCCGACAAGTTCACATTTCGGACTGCCCTACCTTCAACGATACGATGCATTTCGCGTACCCCCCGCGGAAGAGCTCAAATCCGCCGCCCTTCCGACCGAGAACCTCGAGGATACCGCCGTTTGTCCGTCGCAGCAGGCTAAAGGTCATCGCGGCGGGTGCCCTTGTGTTCTTTGGCTTCATCTACCTTCTCGCCGGAGTCTTGAGGTCGCCGAGCGGACCCCGTGCGCCCTTGGGCGAACCACCTGTGGTGATAGTGACGGTGTTGGACGAGGACAACTACAGCAAGAGCTACTTGTCGAGTATTCGCGACAACAGGAAACAATATGCGCAACTTCACGGTATGTAGAGACAGCCTGGCGCTTTTGCTGCGGAGGGTGCTGACGATCTCTGCTCAGGGTACGAAGTGATGTTTGCGAAGAAGGGAGATTATAATCTCGACGGTTCTCCGGCGTCGTGGAACAAGGTCGTGTCACTGAGGCACGCAATGACCAACTACCCAGAAGCTGGATGGTTCTGGTATCTCGACCAAGACTCTTACATCATGGACCTGTCGACATCTGTGGAAAGCGCGGTTTTGAAGGCGGATAAACTCAACAGCTTGATGATTAGGGATCAGCCGGTCGTTCCTCCAGACAGTATTATCAAGACGTTTCCCCACCTGCAGGGCGAGGACATCGATTTTATCCTTACGCAAGACAGGGAGGGGCTGTCGGCAGGCAGTTTCTTCGTCCGGAACGGCGAGTGGGCCAAGTTCTTACTCGACACGTGGTTCGACCCGCTGTACCGGAGCTACAACTTCCAGAAAGCGGAGGGCCACGCCTTGGTGAGTTGCTGCTTCGCGCTATGGAACCATGTCAATCGCTAACCGTCTTGCCAGGAGCACATCGTCCAGTGGCACCCTACCATACTCTCCAAGCTCGCCATTGTGCCGCAGCAGATCTTCAACTCGTACAACAGATATGAAAAGGGCGAGATATTCAAGGAAGGCGACTTGGTCGTCCGCGCTGCTGGCTGCACCAAAGCTGGAGAGCGGGCCTGCGAGCAGGAGCTAGATAGCTACAACAAGAAGTGGCGGACGACATTCAAGGGACGATAGATGAATGACACGAAAAGAGGACCGACGGGGGCCGACTCCGCGGCAGGATCTAGAGACGGGTGTACGCCAGGCGTTTGATTCCCCCGGGAGCATGCACTCGTCATTTCAAGTGTATAAGAGCTGGACAAGGGCGTTTATATGTGGTATTGTGTCAGAGAGACTCCTTTGATGGGACATTTTATACGGGATCACTGAGAGACGCCTTGAAATCCTTGGGGGCCACCTGGTTGTTTGAAACATCCATAAGGCGCTCACATGGGATAGATGTCATTTTTCTATTTGTTTTTCTGCCTATGGATTCTTTGCGATGACGACTCGCCGACAATGAAAGGCTCGAGTTTTCCTGTTCTTGTAAATCAGGATGATAGATGTTAACCTCCATTATGCAGTAACGATAAGGGGCGTGTGGCTATAGACGCGTTAGTCTCCACAGTCATCTGCTTAATCGATGCAATCCATGCGCCCATTAACAACTGTTGAGTGTCGTGGCGAAGTTAGCTAACCGGGGGAGCGAGACTGGCCCCCAATGAGGAGACGAAAGGAGAATCGAGGTCTGTTGGTGCACAAGCGGGACACACAGCCGCAAGGGCTGTCATCTGCTAAGATCGTGGTCCCGGACGGCGCGCGCTGGGTCCGCTTGGATCTCTCGGACGCGAATGACGCTACGAATGTGACATGGCCAAGGCAAACCATGCCCATATGAGCTGAAGTGCTATGTATTTCGATTGTTGTCGAGGGCAGCCTCGGCGAACTTGTCGCTGGCCGTGACCAACCGAAACCACGGATTGGCAAGTGAGCAACGATCAGTGGCCAGCCAGAATGGCTTAGAGCGTGAAATCGGACCCGTCGCGCCGGTTGACGGGCGTCCGCGGGCGCGGTGCCCCGCTGCTCCAGTGGGGCTCCTTGTCTGCTACGGGCACCCTGCGCGTGGACCGGCGGCTGTAGACGACTCATATCGACAGTTCAAGGCATCGCATGGTTAACACCACGTTCAAGGTACTGGGGTTTCAATGAAAGAGAGTTTTGGACGGTTAGACGGTCGTGTAGAAGGGGTAGCAGGATTGCAACGTCGAGTGTGAGCGATCTGGACAGATAGTCATGCGCACATGGGACAGATTGCCCAATCGGCTGAGTTCGACGGGTCCTCGATAAAGTGTACACTGTGCAGAAAAGCAGGAGAGGTATTCGTATCGGGCGCCGTGATAAGACGGCGGGCAGGCTGCGCGGCGCAAGATACCCTCTTGGGCGGGAGCCGCTGGTGTTCATCGCCAGCACTACACCATTCCAGTGTACTAGACGTCGCATTAGGGACAGAGAACCCCTCCGGATCAAGGCAGGATACGTGCGGTCTCAAGCCGCCCCGCCCCTGCACATCGAATCGAGCTGCCTGAAGGGGGGTGAATGCTGCTGCGATCCAGGTCGGGGACGCGGACGCCGTGGGAGACAGGGCCACTCTGGCTTGTCGCGGCGCATGTGACAGACAGCCGGGATGGCGGCGATGACCCGCTGCCTTGGCTGCAGCGACAGGGGTAAATGGCGCTAAGAAATAATCAAGAAGACGCCATGCCCCACGATTTTCTGCGCCTGGGATTCCTTCCATTTGGGCTCTGCTCACCACGGACAATTGAGTTGGCTCGAGCTCGTCTCCAATTGCGTAGGCCTGCGCCGGTGATATTATTGCTGGTGTTATTAGCGTCGCAACCTCCACGCCCTCCAGCTCTGCAGCCATTTAAACCTTTTCTCGTGACCTCCCACCACGCCGTTCGCCTTCTTCTCTTTCCCCCTGTTTATATATAGTTGACTCGAACCCACTGTCGTTGGCCTCACACTTACTTGCCCCTTCTCCGTCATTGGTGTCCTCGATCAGCAATTCACCCCACTGCGCCGAGCTTCATATCACGGCAGACAAGATGCCTGGCAGCTCCCGCATTCCCGCCAGCTTGCGCGAGGGCTTGAACCAAGTCAAGCGCAGTCGACAAGCAACACCGCTCCTGGTCCTGAATCTCGACCTGTAAGTCGCCAATGCCCCCCGCCTTCATTCTTTCCGACCTCGGCCCCCGGCTAACCACGGCCTCTCGCCACTCCCAGGTTGCGCAACATCATTTTCTTCCTCTTCGTCTGGCGATGGACTCGCAGGTTCTTTCTCAAGCTCAAGGGCCGCGGCCTTATCGGCAGCATCGTCGAGCTCTATATCGATATCCGCAGGGTTCTGTACGGCTACTTCCTGCGCGCCCCCGGCGTGCGCGGCCAGGTCCAGAAGCAGATCAACGAGTCTATGGCGAAGCTGCAGTCGAAGATGATCCCCACAAACCTTACCCGATACCTCACCCTTCCGAAGGAAGGCTTGTCCGAAGACGAAGTCCGGAACGAGCTCGAGACCCTGGCCAACATGGACCACACGAGATGGGAGGACGGATTCGTCTCTGGCGCCGTCTACCACGGCGAAGATGGCCTGATTAAGCTGCAAACCGAGGCCTTTGGCAAGTTCACCGTCGCCAACCCCATCCACCCCGACGTCTTCCCCGGCGTGAGGAAAATGGAAGCCGAGATCGTCTCCATGGTGCTCGCCATGTTCAACGCCCCCGCCGGCGGTGCCGGTGCCACCACGAGCGGTGGTACCGACAGTATTCTAAGTGCCTGCCTCGCCGCGCGGCAAAGGGGTTACTTTGAGAAGGGTATCACGGAGCCCGAAATGTATGTATTCTCTCTCGCCACGATGGTGCCCACGCTGACGTGCAACAGGATCCTGCCCGAGACCGCCCACACTGCATTCCGAAAAGCCGGTGAATACTTCAAGATCAAGGTCCACTACGTCGCATGCCCTGCACCCAACTACCAGGTCGATACCCGCGCTGTCTCCCGCTTGATCAACAGCAACACCGTGTTGTTGGTCGGCTCCGCCCCGAACTTCCCCCACGGTATCATCGACGACATTAGCGCTCTGTCCAAGTTGGCCGTCAAGAAGAAGCTGTGCCTCCACGTAGACTGCTGTCTCGGTTCCTTCATGGTGCCCTTCTTGGACAAGGCTGGCTTCGAGACCGAGCTGTTCGACTTCCGCCTCAAGGGCGTCACCAGCATCAGCTGCGACACTCACAAGTACGGATTCGCCCCCAAGGGCAACTCTACGGTCCTGTACCGGTCCGCGGAGCTCCGCAAGTACCAATACTACGTGTCGCCGGATTGGTCTGGCGGTGTATACGGCTCTCCCGGTATGGCTGGCTCGCGCCCGGGCGCTCTCATTGCCGGCTGTTGGGCTAGCTTGATGAAGGTGGGCGAGGCCGGCTACGTTGACGCCTGCGTCAAGATCGTCGGCACTGCGAAGAAGATTGTCGAGAGGATCCGTGAGACGCCGGCTTTGGACAACGAGTTGGAGATCATGGGCAAGCCGCTTGTCTCCGTCGTCGCTTTCACGGCCAAGAACCTCAATGTTTACGACATTGCCGACGGCATGTCAGAGAAGGGCTGGCATCTGAACGCCCTCCAAAATCCCCCTGCCATCCACGTCGCTGTCACTCTCCCGATCACCAAGGTTTACGAGAAGCTGCTGGCAGATTTGGAGGCCGTTGTCGAGAGCGAGAAGGAGAAGGAGAGAGTCCGCATCGTCGAGGGCAAGGGGGCCAAGGGCAAGGCCGTCGGCGACTCGGCTGCTCTGTACGGCGTTGCGGGGTCGTTGCCCAACAAGAGTGTGGTAGTAGACTTGGCCAACGGTTTCTTGGATCTGCTGTACAAGGCATGAGGAAGGAATCTAATCCGTGATTTTGTAAGTGCATAAGCAGGCGGTCATTCGATCTCGATCCGGGGAAACAAGCATATGGCCCAAAATTCATATACTTGACAGTGTACCGAATATATCTTTCAGCGTCTTTTTATCCCCGCCAATGCCCCCTCCCATTCTGAGCTGCCGACCGGAATAAAGGCCGGTGGGGTAGTGTGTGTTCTACTTGCGTTTCGCTAGAGGCCGGGACGGCGCGTCGACACCCCCCACCGGTTCAAGACTTGCGTTTACTCGGACGCTAAGTTCACAAGCCCGGCAGTCTCATTTTTCTTGAAACAGGCGGGAAGGTTGTCTCAGTACCTCTGCCCCGACCACCGTTAGCCGATAGGCGCGAGCCGTGCAAGAAGCCCTGCTGCTGTCTGATGTCCTTCTGGGCCTCTCTCTATCGACCGAAGCAACCTGCCGCGCGGGCATGCGGCCCATTTTCGGTGGGCGCCTTGCGGCGGACACCCACCGGGGGCTTTCGGATGTAACGACCTAGTCCCGGGGCGCCGTGGCCGCCATGATATCGCCCTTTATCATCTGCATCCACATGCAGCATTGCGCCCCTTAGGCGTCCCCCTTCGGCAGCTGCAAAGCACCCCAACTGCATATCGATCGATATGGCGCTCATGGGCTCATCGGACTTTCTTGGTGGCACGACGACACGCCGCCGGGGCGCTGATCGACGTCCTAGGGCCAGCAAACAAGTGTTGTCTCGCCGCCTGACCTTGCGCCCATCCGACTCAGGCTGAACCGTCTGCGGCGACACGAAGGGACCTGCACGACCAGGGACTGCAACTCAAAATCATGAGACCAGAAACATGGAATGGCTTCGTTCCCTCCTCCGTTTTCGTCCCGGGCTGGTAAACTTTCTGTGGCATCGAACCGAGACTCTCGCGATGGGAGCCATCGCATCGCCTGGTTGGGGGGCACATCCCCGGCAGGTCTGGCGAGGAGAAATCGACAAATTGCCCCCGTCTCGCTCGTTTTCGCCGGTCGGTCATCGTGGCGCGTCCAAACACACAGCTGCTAATATCCCCCCTCTACTACGCACATAATTTCGACATTCTACTACTACGTACTGACTAGTTTGCGGCCCAATGGGACAGGGATCGGCCCCGTTTGGAGACCGAAGCACAGCATCGAAGAGGCAACTCTGTATGGCTCTATACACCACGCTTCTCCGCCCCGCCTCCAATTGCTTTGTGACAGGCGCCTGTTGCGCGCGTGCTGCATGCAGAAAGCCTCGTTCCCATGGAGGGAGGAAGGAGGGACCACGGCCAAAGTCCTCATCTCTCTTCTCACATCTCGAAAATGCAGATTACCGCAACACTAATGCCGCTTGGGTATTTGCCTCCGTGATCGCTTCAGCAGCGCCCACTCCCTCAGACCGCCTCACGCAGAGGAGAAAGATGTCCGCACCTCATTGGGGAAGCGCTTCCCATTGACCTGACGCCGATCGAAACAAGTTATGGGTCTATGGGCTTTTCGCAGTGTACTTTCTGCGTTACCGTACTGGTTTTCTCCCGGCCTGTTTGCTCGGTATATACTGCGTAGTGGCGCCCGCGCCAACAGCCCAATTGCTGTTCTAAATCTCTATCGCTGTTTGTTTCGTACGATATTTTACGGCAACCCGGAGTTTTACATCACACGGCAGACGACATACCCCAATGCCCGCCATGACCACCAAGCCGTCCGAGAAGGCTGCGCGACCAGGACTGAACACCACCATGGACTGGGCCCCGCCGAGAGTCGCCGCCGGCTACTCGTCCGGGCCGGATGAAGGGATCTCGCCGAGGTCTGCTGGGAAGTTCAGAAGGGAAGGTCAAAAGGATGGCCATGGTCGCGGGAATCTTGCGGATGGGCGGCCCCAGCAACCGCGGCACGGTTCTGGGAGTCTAGCCATAGAGTCGTCCATCTCGAACCCTCGCGACACTCTCGGCGATTTGTCACCTGGTGTGGTGAAGGAGTTGAAGAAGATGATCAAGGAAGAAGGTTGGTCACTGCTCTGGTCTAGGCGCTACATTGGCATTGGCGAGATGCTGACTAACACTCGATGAAGTTGCTCAAGTTGCTCAAGTCGTCCAGCTGAAGAACAATGATACCGAGACACCCGCCAACACGCCACGACCCTCCCCAGTATCATGCCAGAAATCGGTCTTCACGCCTTCGTACTCAAATTCTCCTCCATCAGTCGCCGAAGCACGGAGCTCCTCCAAAGTGTCTTCGCCTCGGGATCGAAGTCCGGGAACCAAACATGCAAAGACAGCACCGATTATCCCTGTGCCTGTGGGCCAGTCCACTCCGCCCGTCAGCCCCCAATATAAGGCTGTTCACTTCCAGTCCGGGGGTCCGTCGGTGATTTACTACCAGCCCTGCACTGGCTCGAGGTCGGAATCTGCCTCGCCCACTGCTCCTGCCACCGCGGCGCGAGCCGAGGTGAGCAGTGTCGACAAGGCTTGGGGAACTCTGTTTGACTCCGAAGGCTATTCAACGCAACGTCTCAACTCTGTGCTCAGGGGTCTGGCGAAGTCGATGGTAGTGCCTGGGATTCCAGATGATAGACTTGATAATGGCTCACCTCTCCTCAGATTACCGAGTTTGGATACCCAGAGACACTGGTCGTTACCCCTGACAAGATGCTCACTCTGTACACAAGGTACAAAATCGAGCCCGAGGAGTTTCCATATGAAGGTAGACTGGGCGTGGGAGATTGAAGACCGCAACTATGAACAGGCGCTGACCATCCACCAGAAATCTTTGAGGCCCGTTCCGAAGACGCACTGAAGCGGATCGAGTTCCTGTACCAGGACCTGGACTGCCCGTACCACCTCGTCCAGGCCGCGCCGAGATCCCACCCCAATACGCCTGGTCTGACACCCGCCGGTTTCGCCAAGTGGATGATCAGCAACATCCTCGCGTACCCTGACCCGGAAGCCAGGCGCCTGCACGCCATCGTGTCCGCCCTACCCGTTAACGCCGACGGACCCCTTTTGGACGGCAAGCCCGAGAGGCTGCCCCGTCAGCTCTCTCGGCGCCTTCTCCCGGGGATCCACGATAACAAAGTCCGCAAGATCCTCAACGAGGCTATGTGGGACTGCCTAGAGGACGCCACGCCGCCGCTTCCACCTACCAAGCGCGTGGCGGCAATGAGACACAGCACCTCGCAGGACCTGGCGAGGGTCCTCGAGGCAGACGGACCCAGTACCCGACGGCCGTCCACCGCAGGCGGCGACCAGAGACGTACCGCACCCGCGCCGTACCGCAAGACATACGACCGGGAGGGAGACCCTCACCGCCACGAACCGCATCCCAGATTTGATTCGAGCGCCTCAATACCTAAACACCGGGACCCTCCACCGCCGGTTGGACGGCCGAGAGCCGTCCCCCAGAGGCAGCGCAGCGCGGCCCCGGCAAACCGGTACAGCGCTTCACTGCCGGCCATCCCGCAGCGCCCTTCCGATTACAATGATCGGGGCAGCGATGCTGCCTACGGGGTGTGCTCTGGTCATCGCGATAGCCGTGGCTCGGGTTCAAGGGATGAGTCGCCGCGGAACCCTGGTATTAGCAGGCGCGGCGGTACCGGCGCGGGTGCGGGTCGGCGGCCTTCACGGGAGGAGGTGCATGTCCGCAAGGGATCATCGGGCGGGACAGCCTCGGCTATTGACCGTTCATCTCGTTGATGTGACGATGAGGTCCGGAGAGAAGATATAATGTTCATGAATCACGTCCCCACCCCTCGCTAGTACTCACTTTTGTTAGTCGTATAGGCAGAGTATTAAGAAAGATACAAAATACAAAATACAATACAAATACAAATACAAATACAAATACAAATACAAATACAAATACAAATACAAATACAAATACAAATACAAATACAAATACAAATACAAATACAAATACAAATACAAATGCAAATGCAAATGCAAATGCAAATGCAAATGCAAATGCAAATGCAAATACAAAATACAAAATACAAAATACAAAATATTAATACCAAATACAAATACAAATACATGTATTTGTATTTTTTGTATTTTGTATTTTTTTTAATACTCCGCGTATGGGTGAGCCGTCATACTTTGCGTAGCATCTTAGCTTCCACTCTGACTCTTACTTTGACTTTATCTCGACTTCCACGTTCTGATCTTTCTCTGAATAACCTCGTGTACGAATTGATGGGTTGGACTATTGTTCGTACAATGGATATCCCATATTCAGAAGAAACAAACGCCAAACATGCCCTTTTCTAGAAACAGTAACAGGTGAAGTTCAAACCGTAACAAGGAAAATTCTTCGTACGTACCTTCCTGTTTGTTTTAACAAGCAGGTCACGTGCATACGTCAAGTTTCTTTACTTCACCTTTTCGCTCGCCCTGCTGCCTGGGACGACCCAACGGCCCTTCGCCCGGCAAACCATGTTAAAAACCCTTCTTTTCTCTCACCTGGATGAGAGATATGCCGCTGGCTGGCTAATGGCCAGCATCTGCGCTGTGATTAAGGAGGATCTAGACAACCTTCTAGTGACCTTTGGCTGATACAGCTTGAAGAGTGGTGCAGATGCTACCGGCCGCGTTGACGTCTGCGCCGTGTTTTCGCCCTCCTCCTTGACTCCGGTGGGAAGCGTTTTTAACTCTGCTCTCTGACTCGCTTTCTCGCTGGCTACTGTAGGGTTGTCGGGTATCTGCGTGAGGGCGGACTCGCGAAACGCCGGGACACAACGAGCGAACTGTCGCAGACAAAAGTATGTCCACAATTGCCGAGCTGCAATTGTGGCTAAATCACCTTGCGACACGAACTTAATTCGACCCAACTGCTCATCACTTCAACTCCTCAGTGCAACACCAGTTTTTGACATCTTTAACGCTGCGTGCTCACGATGCTGCCAATACAACTCTCAGGCATTTACAGACAGTACAAGCAGGATACCGACTCGGTCGCTAGATGGCTTGCCTCAACTGCCAAGGCCTGCGGCTACCCCGCACCATTCTCAGGCCTGGGGAGCCAGACACCAAAAAGCGGACGATTGAAAGGCAAGGAGAGAATCAAAGCTCGCGCCGGAGCAAAGGAGGGGCCGAGTTCAGCGGAGAAAAAGAAGCCGAAACACATTATCGCCATCAAGGACTTCCTGCCACTGGCCAACTTCATTGCTGGTCGTCGAAATCCAGCTGTGTCAGTGCCAGACGTCTTTCTTACCACAATTGATCGCGTTATTCGTCTCAGGTCCGAATACAGTGGCAATTTGAGCCACGGTGGAGTTTTATCTGATCCCAAGTCCGATGAACAGCATGGATACTTTGTCGGCGTTCTGCTGGCGGTCAGAGAGGCATTGCGGCCGGGAATGGCTTCTGCGGCAACATCTTTGGCGACAGATGCCCCGGAAAACACCTGTAATGATTCACTCAATGATTCGTCGAACGACTCATCCAAGGGTTTCGTCAACCGTTTTGCTGCCCTGTCTGTTGACGAGCCGTCTGACGCTTTCCTCGAAGCGTTCCGCAACACGCCTCACGAAAGACCGGCGGCACGCGACGAAGATCTTGTTTCTTATGAAGCGGAGCCCCAGACCTCCCTGGAGGATGTTTTATTTGCCTATATGGCACTGAACAACGACCTGCACAGGATAAGACATCGGATCGAGCGGATCTGGTCCCATCATCGCAACGGGAGGCTCGATCTTGCTTCTGCTGCAGTTGCCACGAATACAGCCATCTCTATGGCTCGCGGATTGATCGAAGACGTCGCCCCTCTTCTAGACACGCAGGAAGGCGGTGCTTGGACCATTATAAACGGGTTCTATCTCATGACCTGCCTTGAGAAGGGATATACACTGCGCGAGGCCTGCAATGTCCCCGGGATCGGGAACAATCTCGATTATAACACATACGAAGTGGCCAACGAATGCTACATCGTTGCCTTCAGAACCTTGTTGAGTTTCACAAAGGTTCTCAAGCCTGGATGTATCCCATTGATCAAAGAAGGCATATTTGGCAAATACGACCCCACCAGCGACCTTGCCTCTATGACAGGTCGCGAGAAATTCCTGGAAGACGAGAGTCTCCTCATGGAGTTCTTCACCGAGCTCATTGCCGTTATTCGATCGGTCCCCGACTACCCGGTTGAGGACGGGTTTCTGCGCGAAATGAGACGATTCGACAAGGGAAGGCCGCCTGTTGTCTCCTTTTCCCTCGTGTTTGCCGCCCAAGTCTTTCTGGACATCAACCACACAATGCGTGCCGCGACGCGACAGAGCTTTCAGGCTTTGGTAGATGAAGTCACCATAATGAGCAATTCGCTGGAGCGCCACCTAGAGTTTCACGAAAACTTAAAGGTCGAGCATTGGCCGGCTTCAAATGATCGCGTGCTGAAAAAGCTGCGTCATTTGATGAAGTCGATGGGCGAGGATCCTGTGCACACCGCAAAGGTGAGAGCATGGGCACAAACAGGTCACCCTGCGCCCCCAAAGATGGAGCCACACCTCATCTTGATCTACTGTCCCGTTCTGAGTGGTCTCTACCTCTTCCGTCTCCGCTTAGAGATGTATGAAATCGGTATCGCTATTGCAAACGCCTGGGGCTCGGTCACCTATGCCGCTCACCTGTATAATGCTCTGCTCATGAACGGCTTGTTGGCGGGCCCGTGGCCCGACATGGAAGTCATGCTTACTACGCTCGGCTACTCTAACATCTGGGTTGGGAACGAGCGCCCAAAAACCGTTGGAGATTGCCATCAGAAATTCTGTCTCCAGATGGGTGTTTCGGCCGTTTCCTTCACGAAAAATCGCCGACGAAACACTACTGTTGCCTCGCGTGCCGGTCCGCGAGGTATCAAGGAGGGTGCCCCCGTGTCGTCCATGTTCAAGACCCAGATCTGCTCTGGTGCTGATGTGGAGTGGACGCCTGAGCTGCTTGATGATATTGTCGCGCGCAGCACCTATGAGCAGGAGAGCATGACCGATGACAAAGACCTGACCATGAGACAAATTAGCGATCCACAAGAGCTGAGAGCCAGAGATCGACTTCGGCAGGAGAAAGCCAAGGCTAGGACCGCCGGGAAAGCCAAGGCTGCCAGTGGCCTCGCCCCCGATGAACTTATTATGAAGCTTGCTTTAGCACTTGAGTCTGAGTCTCTCGAGATAGCATTCCCGTACCTGGTAATGCATCGCTGGTGCTGGAAGTTCCTCCGGTCGATCAAGGATGCTTGCGACCCTGTTCTGAGAGAACTGTGGACACCTGCTTACATGGAGAAGGAGACCCAGCTGCCTTGGCTGGTTAGTTGGATTCTGATGGCTGCAGCCGGTGTTGGCATAACACCTGACCTGAGACCACTACATCTGGCGGCGAGGACCTGTGATTCAATGATCAGTTCCGAGTCAGGCAAGCTAGCGATTGAAATTGCGCGCAGAATTGGCAAGGAGATTGAATTCGAAGAACAGTAGCCATGGTGTTGAGCAGCGACGATACCGGCATGATGAATAACGTGGCGGTATTGTTGATGGGAAAGAGGGCAGAGGCTGGCTGTATAAGCCAGAGGGTTCGCATGGGCGGTCCTCTCTGCCAACACATGGTGTCTTACAAAAAGGGGGAAGGTGCTGGACCGGCCTACCTGTAACAAGAGGAGGAGACCTTGTCCCGGACGATGGATAGCTTCTTGATTCGAGAATGGAGTGTGTTTTCTTGTTTTTTCAGGTTGCTATCTCGATTTTTGAGCAACACTCACTTGACTACCATGGTACGTTGGGATGGTTCTTGAGCCAGAGAAGGCGACTATACTTCAATCCTAAACGGCATAGTATGAAGATTAGACAGATGTAGAGAATAAATCGAGCCCTTGGACTCTTTTCATCTTGATATCGACAAAAGAGGGAAACATCGGATCCTGCAGCTGTATTTTCCACAAAAATCAAAGAAGTGGTCATCTTTCATTATAACATCGATCGACTATACTCGAGCGACCGGTATCATCCCCGTGTCGCACACCTCCACCTGTTTTCCTGTCACCCATGAACTCGGACGAGCGACTTTCACACAAGCCCGATATCAAAGTATTCCTTCGTCTTTTTCAAACACGCGCAGTGGGGTTATACTCCTTCTCCTGCTTGAACTGCTCCTGGTGATACGCGACGTCCCCTGACAGTGGCACAGCCGGCGGCGCCACGTCCTGGCGGAAGACGTACCTCTTCCAGAAGAAGGAGAATTGCGCGAGCCCATACCGCGCGAAGCGCCTCAGAGGAACGCTGAAGACGGCGTCCAGCTCCTCGAGAGTCTTCTCCTTGGTCTCGGGGAGGAAGAAGAGGACGAGGAAGAAGCCGACGATGTTCCAGCCGGCGTACCACCCGAACGCGCCGGTAGGGGTGAAGGCCTCCTGCAGAGAGGGCCAGGTGACAGCGAGGATGAAGTTGAAGAACCAGGTCGTCGCGGTCGCGAGGGACATGCCGATAGGGCGAATGTACAATGGGTACGCCTCGGCGGAGTACGTGAATGGTACGGGGCCCTCGCCGGGGGAGTAGACCATGCCGAAGAGATAGATTCCCGTGGCGATACAGGCGATCTTGGCGGGATTTGTGGGGATATAGAACGAGAAACCGGTGAAGAACAGACAAATAGCCATCAAGGGGAACGTCGTCAAGAGCAGGTTACGTCTTCCAAAAGTGTCGATTGTGTAAAAGGCCGGGAGGGCAAAGAGCCAATTAATAATGCCAAAGCCGAGGGATGCCGCCAATGCGCTCACTTCTGAGAATTCAGCAGCCAAGAAGATCTCTGAACTATAGTATGCTAGTAGCTGTTAGCACATTGTTGAACTGGAAGTTGTAGACAAGCTATCCGCAAAACACTGAGGAGATACTCCGTTACAGTGATTAACCCGAGATATTTATTGTAATATATAGTAAGGTGGTATATGCACTTACCAATGACATTTACACCGCAGAACTGTTGCATAAACATAACGATTTCCGACCCTATCAATGCGTTTCTGTTACGTCTAATTGTATAAAGTTCTTTAAAGCGATTTTGCTTTCCAATGCCCTGAGACTCCTTTTCGGCCTGGATCAGGGCATTAGCGTAGAAGAGATCACGGGCAGCTTGAACCTTCTCAAATCGTAGCTGGCACATGGCCCTGAAGGCATCGGAGTGACGGTCCTTGGTCAGGTACCATCGCGGGGACTCGGGGCACATATAGCAGCATGCGCAGACAAAGACAGCTGGTATCGCAGCGCTACCCATCATCAGCCTCCAGTTGAGGCCGACGATGCCATCTCGGTCGGGCACGTAGTAGAACGCCAGGTCAGCAACGTAGCCAAGCATGATACCGAAAGCCGTCCACATCTGCCACTGCATGACGAGGGCTCCGCGCAGACGTGGCGGCGCGCATTCGGCGGCGAATATGGGGGTCGTGGCAGATTTCGGGCCGATGCCAAAGCCAAGCATAAAGCGAGCAATGAACACTGGTATTGGAGTCAGTCACCTGGCCGAGGTCTAGGGGAGGATGATTGGACTCACTGTGCCACCAAGTGTTTGTGAATGCTTGCCAGAAGCAGGCGAGAGCAGAGATCATACAAGAGATGAAGACGGTGCCACGGCGGCCAAAGGCTTTGTTCATGGGCTCGGTGAGCCAGCAGCCGATGAGAGCACAACAGAGGTAAGGCGCCGAGTTCGTCAGGCCGAGCAGCCAGGTGTCTCTCTCAGTCTTCCCTCCGATGCCGAATTGAGCCTTGTAGAAAGACTGGGCACCATTGACAACGGTCTCGTCCATTCCTTGCACGACGGCGCAAAAGGAACACACTAGAATGTATGTTAGTCTACTTGCATGCATTTAAACGGAAAGGGGGTAAATGAGTGAACACAACAGGGTGGGGATGCTGGTTATGATTTGGTTGGGTTGAAGTCTGGAAGCCGAAGGGGTAGGAATCACAACAAGACTACTGACCTGCGACAACACCGTAAAGCATCTTTGGGTTCCGCCACTTATGAGTGGTTTCTCCATCGAGGACCGCACGCTCTTGCGCAGTAAGCTCAGTCATGCTGTCATATTTATTCATGTTACCGGCAATCATGGCGCCGAGACGAAAAGCACGAATGTCTTCCTCGTCGCCGATGCCATGCTCGCGACAGTATTCTTCGCCCTTTTGGGCCAGCTGCTCGGGGGTGAGGCCGGACAGGGGGTTTTCGAGCTTGCGGGAAGCCTCCAGCCGCTTTCGCTCTTCTTCGTCGATGGCCGTGTTATCAGAGAGCCGTCCAGGGTGGTCCATATGAGAGACCTCGGCCTGGGCCTGGTCTGACGGTGGCATATCGCCGAGCTTCTCGCGCTTCGGATCGGAACTCATGTTGATGGTGACTACTGCTCTCAAGCGCGTCGACGAGCGATCTGTACGCTAGGACAAAGGTGATGTGAAGCCAAGCGTGGACAAGCACTTAGCGGCAGGGGTTGAACGGGTGGTTTCGTCAACACTACCACGACCAAAGGATTGACAAGAAGATGGAGATGGGAAGGGCAAGTGAACAGGTGCTCCAAGACAACCAAGCCAGCCTCCCGGCTTGGGAACAGCTTGGCTACTTAAGTATCTAGACACGAGGTGCCGAGAGCAGGTCTACTGTGTGTGTACTGGGCAGCAGAAGCGGAGAACTTCTCCGCAGAACTCGAGCTCGAACCACCAGGAAACCGGAAAGCTAAACTAAAACGATGGTCCTTGTGGATGGCCTGGAGAGCGGGGGTGGATACGGTCGCGGGGAGGGAAACTGCGGGAATAGTCGATGGAGACTGTTGGAGGCCAGGGTGAGGCCGAACGAACAGGGGCCGCGCAGCATGACGGGATGGCCGTTGGCGCCCGTCAAATCTGCGTTGGAAAAGCGCCTAACGACGTCATCACGCTCCGAATCTCGGCTCGCAGCTATAATAACGGCGATCACGACGACCGAGGGCATGAGGCAGGTGAGACGAGCGAGGTTGCGGTCGCTGTACGTGGTTGACGGGGGACCATCTTTGCGACGGCGCAGAGGAGGTCGACGCCGGTGGTGTGTAAGAAACCGGGGTACGAAGAGGAGGGCACGCGTCCTGTCGAATAGAGGACCCTTCATGTGCGCACTTGCGGCAGCGGAAAGGGGAGGTGATCGGCATCGATCGGACCCTAAGCTGGACGTGTGGTGGAAGGAAAGAACGAGGCTGTTAAGATGACGTTGAATTTGCATGAGTAAAATGGGTCCGCTGCAAATGATTGCTGGGGCGGAGTGGGCAGCTCCCTGTCGTGTGCTATTTTCCCGCCTTCCTTGGCGCGGAAACACCGCCTGGGTGTCCTTGCCCGTTCCCGTTGGGCAACGTACGGTGAGACAAGGTGAGGTGTGGTGAGGTGAGATGAGGGGAAGTGAACCGAGGGCCTGTGTGTCTTGGCTGCCCATCTTCGATTTCGATATCCGCCAAGGACATTTGCCCAGGAAGTCAAGATTTCTAGTGCCGGGGGTCCTTTCTTTGCAGCGCCCAGGAAACCAACACTACATATATACCGGAGGGAAGGTGCCGCATCCGCCGCCGCATCCCTTGGCTCCTTCGAAGGAACAACCCATTGGCATCCTATCTCGGATCTTGGTATCTGTATGCATCGTCTGCGAGCAAAAGAAGCATATTTTTCTGCCATGGTGTTTTTGTTTAGAAGTAGGAAATAGGTCATCGAATGCCGCTTCAAGTTGTCGTTGGTACTGTGTTCCGCGACTAGAAAAGCAGGTACCAAGTTAAATTTGAGACGGCCAAAGTGCCCATTAAAAAAGGTTAATGGGGCCCGCTAAACGGCACCGATTTTCAACGCCCAGTGGGCCACATTCATTCTTCGTCAACCGTCAAACCTCCATTTGCTTCTGGCCGAGGCCATCCATCCTATACTTCTGGCGTCATTTTGCAGCACCTGTCGTGCGATGTACGATGTGCCGCTTTCTTCCACCAAGATCTCATGCAGGTCAGGTTCGTAATGGGATTCACAGTCATTACTTTCATTCCAGACGCTACCATTAATCGTACACGGTTCTTATCGACGACAGGCATTGGGCGCGCTTCTGTTACGCACAACCCTGCTCCCTGGTGGCCTTCTTCACGCCAAACCTCTGGCCTAGAACCACCCAGGAGGCGGTACAGATCAGCTTCCGGAACGCTCTGGGGCTCGAGTCATCGCCGAAGCCCTCCTCGAGCCACCTCTTGGCGCTGTCCCACTCGATGAAGCCTAGACTCTCGATATTTTCCTTGCTGATCAGGTCCACCATCATCTTGTGGATCGGTCCGCCACGCGGCCACTTGAGCGGTGCCGAGTACGGATGCTTCCTCCGTTCGTAAAGCTCCTGCGTGATGAAGGGCTTGCCGGCCTCCTTGAGGATCCACTTCTCGCTGAGCTTTTGGCGCGCCGCGCTCAGGTCCTTCCACCACAAGCTCCCGCCCGTTCCCCTGGTGCCCATCCCGGCAGCAGACGCGCTGGAGTCATCGAGGTACGCCACCTTGACGCTCGGCGGCAGATTGTTCACATACTCGACCAGGTGGTGGTCAAGGAACGGCGGCCGCGCCTCGATGCTGTGTGCCATCTCCGTGCGGTCACCCAGGCAGGTCAGGATCATGTTGGCGAGGGTTCCCTTGGTGTACAGATATAGACTAGTGTGGAGCGGATGCCACTTGGTCATCATCTTCCCGAGGACCTCGGGCGGGATCACCGTCTCGCCGAATCCCGGTGCCTTGTATGTCTCGCGAACCCAGGGCGAGAACGCGTTCCATTCCGGCTCCAGACGCATCGAATTGTTATAGGGTCCCGACGAAGCCTCGTCCTCGAACATGCCGATCCTGTCAAACATTTCCTTGAGGTCCTGCGACATCTCCTTGAACATCTCTCCACGTACGTCGTCGTTCAAGGTGGACTGGGGCCACGAGCCGTCGGTCTCCATCAGGAAAGCCGGCAAGACGAACGGATATCCTGCAAAGTGCTCGTCCGCCCCCTCGCCCGTAAGCACGACGGGCACACCGTACTCTCTTGGCAGCGTGGAGAGACAGAACTTGCCCACACTGTTCAGGTCGAAATTGTGGTGTTCAGTGTGATAGACCGCGTCTGCGAAATTGTCGGCCAGTGCGGCCTCGTCCATGTCCTTCTTCAAGATTTGCACGCCCAGCCATTCGGCTGAGCGTTCAGCAATGTCTACAAACTGTGTCAGCATGCACCATTCTCGCCAAGACTCGTGGGGTTCTAGTCTCGGGCATAGAACTTACCAGATTCGTTGAAGCCCGAGGCTTCCGGGAACTGAATTGTGAAGCAATGGATACGTTTTGTGGCATCCTGGTTGCCCAGTTTTATCCCTTCCTCGCGGACAAGTTTCGTCACAATACCCGCAATAACGGATGAGTCGATACCCCCAGACAGGTAGATCCCCACGGGCACATCGGCGCGAAGACGAAGCTTGACGGCTTCTATCAGACGCTTCCTCACTTCCATAACCATGTCGTCAACGCTCCGAGTCTCGGCTTCCCGCTACTATATGTGAGCACTAGACGGTCAAACAAACGCTTCCGCCCGTTTTTGCTTACCTTGTCCTGGTAGTCGGGGTCCCAGTATTGGTGGTGCTCGACCTCGCCATCTGAGGAGATTTCCATCCACGTGCCGGGGTTCAGCTTCCAGACGTCCTTGAACACGGTGTAGTGGGTCTGCATTGAAGTTCCGGTGAGCAGGCCGTGAACGTTCCACTCAGGCTCCCAGCCCAAAGCCAAGAAACCCTTGATTTCCGAGGTGAGAAGAATGCGCTTGCCGGCGCCTTCGCCCTGGAGTGTTCCGAACATGGGCTTGATGCCGAACCGGTCTCTCGCCACAATGACCCGGCCGTCATTTTCGTCATACACAACAAAGGAGAACTCTCCACGGAGGTGCTCGAAGATACCAGGGGCGCCATAGATCTTGTACAGAGCGACGAGAACCTCGCTGTCGCAGTGGCCCTTGAACTTGTAGTCGTATTCCCGGATCAATCGCTCTCTGATCGCGTCATGGTCGTAGATCTCTCCGTTCACCACAGCATGGATCTTACCATCGTCGCTATGCAGCGGCTGCACTCCGTCTGGGGACAGGTCGTTGATGGCCAAACGGGCGTGTGCCAGGCCTACACCGTGAAATTAGTTAGGGGCCGCAGCAAGTCTCTTCCGTTGGGCGGTCGTACCGATGGTACCATCGTCACTGATCCAGACTCCGGAGGCGTCTGGGCCGCGGTGAGCGATGGATTTCAGACTCTGCTGTAGTTCTTGACGAAGAGTTTCGCATCCTTCAACATCAGCACTGCCATTCGCTCCGTTAAGGGAGCCGCTTCGCTGAAGTGTGATAGACGCTGTAATGCCGCACATGATGACTCTGGGTAAGTGACGAAGGAAAATAAAACAAGTGGGAGCAAAAAAATCCCTGCAGACTCTGAGCCCTTCTTTCCTAATATATTAGATGCAAAGATGGGACTATTCCAGATGGCGCGATCGGAAACAGCCCATAGCCGCTCCGCCCAGCTTGTCCGGACTCAAAGCGCAGGAGTCCCGACGCAACCGATTGAAAAGACATTCTCAGCCCCAACATTCAAGGTCGGGCCGAAGCTTGCAGATTGGGAAGCAATGTTCATCTCCAACTTTGGGGCGGAAGGGCACTGGAAGCCGTGCGGCGATGGTGACCTTGCAGCAGATGAGCCACCCAGCAACAAGTACGTTGATGGGTGCTTCAGTCCTGGCAGGACGGGTCTTGGCCCGGTCGCAAGAATCTCCGCCCCAGGCATGCTATGATCCGGTCTTGGGTTGCAGGTCAAGCCTTTCGATGGGATGAGATGGAAGTGCTGCGCTCAAGTGGCCAAGCGCGTTGGGACTGGTGACGGAAGTTCGGGTGCTGCCAGACGTATGCACGGACAAATGAACGGGGTTTCGTAGTGGACGCAGCCACACAGCGCAGTGGACTTTGACGAAGTTGGACTACTCTGACCCGGCATCAGATCCTTCGTCTCGACTCAATTGTCGCGTCCGGCCAGATGCGTAGCTTCTGGGCCCCGTTGGTTCCTCGTGGGAACAGCCTTTCCATATGCGGAACTTGAAATCTCCTTGAACGCTACTTCCATGCCTGGCATCGAATTACTACAAGGAACTGGCCGCCTCGACATCCAGTTCGCGATCTGATCTTTCCTCGGACTCCATAGAGTATATCCATTACCACTAGCGTGCCTTTGACTGTTTCCTCTGTCATCAACATGCACCAGGCGTCAAACACCAAAGCCACCGCAGAAATCCCCTACATCAAAGCAACTGAACCCCCGAACTCCGCAAGAGCTTAACGAGTCTTGACGTCCTGTCGGACACAATGGCCAACCAGTACACAGGCTTTTGTGTAGTTTGAGTCCATCACACCTCTCCTCGAGCACTTCGCGGACAGTACCCTTTGCCGACGAGGAACGCGCCTACACCCATGCTAGGTATCGTCATGTCGTCACTAATAACACGCAAGCCTGCTTGTATCTCGCAGTTGTCCGATTAATTTTCGCCTGGTTTGTTGGGATTGACCAAGATCATTGGGTCTACGATAAAACGTAATAACCACTTGAAGATGAGCTTTCTCCTTACCATCCAAATGACTCTACAGTCAGTCTTGCCCTACCTCCTTTTCCTTTCCTCACAATCTCATTGAATACGCATCTCACCTCGTCGATCAGCCCCTCCGGCCCAGAAACCAAAACACAGACCTCGCCCCGGCCTCCCGCGACGTCGCTTTCCAGCACCTCCCTAACGGCCATCCTCTTGCCAACGAACAGCTCGTTCTCGATTCCATTGAGCATGCCTGCGCTCTCTACGTCTTCGACGAGTGCCCGGCTTCGACAGCCCCAATACAATTTAACGTGGCCCGGATGGCTGCGTACGTGCGGCAGGACGGCGGTGATGCCGACACCACCGGCCAGCGCAACAAGAGTGGGTGAGTTGTGCGATGATTCGGAGAGCGGTGAATGTGACTGATAGCCCACCTCGAGGAGAACGGGAACCGAGTCACGGTAACGAAGGAGCGAGGTAATACCAGACTGTATGCGGATATAAAAGGTGATTCCGAGATGCAGAGGCTCTCTCGATGAGTGCGACACGCTGTAACACCCTTCACGAAGAGAGGTCACGGTTTCGGTACGTTTTCCCACATCATCCTGTCCCTCACCCCGTCCCTCTTCCCGTCCATCGACCTGTCTCTTATCCGCGCTGCTTTCCATGGCATGTTCTCGCTGGCTCGCCGATGGCAAGATGGCGGAGGCAACGGAGAACGGGTGGTTCTCCCACACGCGCCACGTAAGCGTGGGGAAATATACGTACGCGACGCCCGAAGCGTGAACCTCAGGTATCGTAACCCGGCAATATTCCCCATCAATGATGACGCCGGAGGTCCTCTTGGCGCCGTGTCTTGCGAGTCTCGCGACCCGAGCAACGCGGTCGAACGCCCACACGGCCATACAGACGAAGATCCAGACCTCGTAGCCCCATTTGTGGCCGAAAGCGAAGACGATATGCCAGTAGCAACCCGCGATAATGAGAATAGAAATGGCAACGTGCCAGGCCAGGAATAGCTCGTAGACCTTTTTGCGGACGGGTATGGCTGAAGTAGGGAAAAGGATAGTTAGGCCGACGGTGGCGACCACGCCCCAGTACCAGTACGGCTTCTTGCACTCGGTCGAGTGCGTGCCGTTCTTCACATAGACGTCCAGGTAGATGATGCTGTGCAGGATGGCTTGCAGGGTCGCTA
Source organism: Colletotrichum caudatum (assembly GCA_030867225.1). Lineage (NCBI taxonomy): Eukaryota > Fungi > Ascomycota > Sordariomycetes > Glomerellales > Glomerellaceae > Colletotrichum > Colletotrichum caudatum. Next base: position 73,455 of record MU846128.1, read on the forward strand.
TCGCGGCGATCCATCGATGAAGCAGGAGGAAAGTCGAATGCGACCAATCGGTGACCCAGAGCAGAAGATTGTTCCGTCCGGCATACAGAAACACCAGCGGTAGGTTGGCGAAGCTGAGCAGTCCGAGACGGTTGGAGACCAGCATGCACATCCAGCGCCACTGGTCTCCAGGAAACCACGTGTTAGGGTCGGCGTACTCGTAGTTCACAGCGGAAAACAGCGCGTTGATTACGATGAAATATAAGATGAATAGCGCCTGCCCGCGTTTGGGCATCACCGCAAGTCCGAAAAAGACTGGCGCATTGTAGCGACTGCCAAAGAGCGGAGGGTCGACTATCCAGGCTCTGAAAATCGAGCACCAGGTCGCCGTCAACGGCAGGAACCGCAGAAGCGAGAAGGCGATCGGAATTATAACGCCGGACAGGAGAATCACAAGACTGTAACCGGTCACTACATGCCGATAGGTCCAGAGGGGGGGGGGGGGGCGATTCCTACGTACCTATACTTCACTTGCATGCTCTCCTGACCCTCGAATATCACATCGGTATTGTAAGCTGCGTACCAAAGATCTTGGGATACCAGGCTTGTCTGATTCAACGGCCCAGTGGCCGCATACACCGCGGACGGAGTGCCGTTGACCGTGGCCAACGCCTGTTGAAACGTCACCTTCGGGTCCGGCTGGACGGCGGCAGCCCCAGCGACGTTGTTTTTCCAGTACTTCTCGAGCTCCCATTCCGAAATCCCCTCGCACCTGGTCGCTACACACCAGGCGAGGGTTCCCAAGAAGGCGTCGTCGGTCGCGTAGCACCCGGCGTCCGTCATGACCATGCCGCTCATCCCCGCCATGCCGCCCATGTTATCGGAGCCGACGGTGGAACAGCGGAGCGTCGCTCCGGAGATGGCGTCGCGGCAGGCGAACGCGCACGGCGGCCGGTACATGTCGATGCCATATCCGACAAGCCCATGCCCCGCGCGTCCGTCCGATCCCATGGCGAGAGCGCCATTGGCGGCGAAGACGAGGCTTAGGAAGGATCGCGACGCCATTACTGTGCGCGACCCGATCAACAGTTCTTTATTTTTCGACACGATCGCGACTGGCTGGGTGTTGACCTGGACTTTCCATGTATTGGTGCTGCTATTGCGGGGGCCTAGCTGGTTATGAGGGAGCCTCAGAGCTGGGCGAATCTATATGCGGTTGTCGGATAGGTCGTCGTCTTGGCTTCTTGGATGCAGGACGTAGCGTAACAACGGGTGAGGCAGTTTGAGGCAGTTTTCAAGTTCCTCCGCACCATCTGACTGCGACTTGGATCCAAGCAGTACACTGCACCAGACAATATGCAAAAACCCTGAGTGGTAGGTCGTCGTCCCAATTCGTTATCCCAATTCGTTGTCCCAATGGTGCGGTTCCGCTTGGGTTAAGGGCCAAGGAAGCCTCTTGAGACATGTCCCGCATGATGCATCTTGACGGAGGCAGCGAGTCTGATGGCAGATCTGCTTGTAGTTGCGGTTTCCAGCGTCGTCGCCAAGCCATAGAACGGTCAGGTTGTACCTGGAGAGGATCCGTCCCAAGGGTGGTAACTTGATGTGCTTCTCCTGGGTATGACCCTGGTTAATGCAGACAAAGTCGACCCACACCAGCTTGCTCTCTCTCGCTGTGTCCAAGTTGAAAGATACCGAAAGTGCTGCCGCACAATCGCGCGTCGCAAAGATGATGTATCGGCAGTCACTAGCGTAGATCGAACGGTTTTAGTAGAATTCAGTGCCAGTTTGACGGGGGGTTATCGAGTCTCATTTCTCGGCAGATCCAGCGGGCATTCATCTGACAATGGGCCATTCTCGCCCGAAAAACTGGGATATTCGGTCCCAAGTGTCGACAGTTGTTGTCTTCTGACCATAAATACACAAACCATAAGTAGAGCTGGCGGTCAACACAGTACCACGCATCGACTGCTGATGCGCCACTACTCAGAAAGCAAGAAAAATAACTGTATTCGTGACTCTCATGGTATCCGCTATGCTGTAAGAAGGGACCTAAGACGAAATGCGAGATTTTGCAGACTGGGTATCCTGCTGTATTCCCCAAACACCGTTGCTATGCTCCAGCCGTAACTGTAAGGTACTCGATAACTTTTGTGGCTTCATCACTCGTTCATATCTCTAGAGTCATCACGCATAAAAGACGAGGTGTAAAAACAAGGTCGGAATAGGGTCACCGTCGCAACGGCGTGCCCACGGGGGTGTTGTAAGCGGAGCGGTCGAAGCTCTTGTGCTTGGAGCGTTTCCGCTTGAGGTCGGACCAGTCGGCCTTCCAGTTCTGGATGCTCTGTGCGAGGTCGGGATCAGTGTCGTTCGGGCACTGCACTTCTATAGCTTTGAGGCCAAGGCGGAGGTAGGTGAGTTCTGAGTCATTTTCTTGGAGTTCCTCCTCCCTGCAATGAGTTAGTGTTATGGGGGTTTGGGTAAGACTGCCTTATGAGTTGACAAGACGTACAAATCTCGTACGCGTCCTTGGAGGAAAATAATTCGCTGCGCTGCGCGTTCTGCGCGGGTCACAAGAAGCTGATGTATGTGCTGCAAACTCATCAGCCCACGCCCATCAAGTAAGTCGCTCTCATGTCTCACCTCTGATTCCTCTTGCCGAGCCTTGAGATTCGTGACGAGGGTTTCCAGTTCGGAATTGAGCTTTGCTGCCTCAGATGCAATGCGGAAAGAATCGACGGCAGGCTTCTTCTCAACGGTGGGTTCGGGGGAGGGCGTATCTCGTCGGAACGAGCTCCGGAACGACGGTGAGATTTCTGACAGGCCAGTTCGAAACCATGAGGGTGAAGGCGAGGTCCACAAGGATTCATGATGTTCGACACTCTGAGCGTCCACCGACCACGTTTTTGGCTTGCCTTGAGGCGTAGCTTGAGGCGGCTGTCCCGCTAGAACTGACTCTATCTCATCAAGTTTGCCGTGCATGGCGCTAACATTGGTGTCAGGGACATCTTCACCAGCCAGCAGCTTGTGAGTCAAGTCGTTTAGTCGTTGGATAAGGCCAAGGGTGTCTCGGGTGTTCTCATTCGTGTTTTCGTTTGAATGAGCCGATGCGGTAAGGTCATCCTCGGTCCAGGAGCGCGCCAGAGGGCTCTTGGCCACGGGCGTTGAGTACTGCTGACCAGGCGTAGAAAAATGTTGGCGGGGAGGCGGTGACAGCGGTGAGAAACCCCGATAGCTCATGGACGAAGGTAGTCGAGGGGTTGAAATTCGTGGTGAAGAGGCGCACTGCGGCATGGAAACCGGCTTGTTGGAATGACTCCTTGTGCGGCGCAAGCCTTTGCACGGGCTATCGTCGTCTTCATGGTCGTTCAGATCGAGAAAACGTAGGCCCAGCCCCGAATCCGACCTGGTGTCGGACATTGCTGGTCATCGAAAGAGGTATGAAAGTAATATTTGGGGCGGCGGCCGGCCAACCACAAAGGGAAAAAACGGGTCTCTGGCGTCTCCCGTTCCTTTTTTCGACCTTGGAGTGTGGGAGGATAGGGGAGACGCGACGCAAAGGCGAGCGAGTCGGCGGCTTAGTGTCGAGGCGCTACGGCGACGAGTCGACTCTGCATGTAGGTACGACGAAAGTGATCGGTACAAAGAGGTACACTACTTAGGTACAGTATTCGTACAGCGCAGGAAGCTAGTGGAAGGTAGGTAGTATTTCCGAGGACGATCCGATTGAATGATTGCCAGGAATTTTTTGGGCTTCAGCTGCAGCGAAACTCGGCGCTGTATGGTTGAAAGAAGGCCAACCAATTGGCGATGCGTCGAGTCTTGTCTTTGGCGCGTTCTCGACGCGCGGTGAGACGGGTAAAGGAGGAGGCTGGTGAAGGCTAGAGGGAGGACGGGGTGGGTGGGGCTGGTTGAAGAATATTGTGGCGCCTCGCATGTGACCACAGGGGTCAAGCTGGAACTCGCGAAGCAAGCTGTGGCTGGCCTGGCTCGAGTGAGCGAGCGAGCGAACTCAGAGCACACACGGATAATCCAAGGGCGGACGGAAGAAAGAAAAGGTTCGCAAGGTGGAGCCGGAGCCGGGACATTACTAGCTGTACCTACTAATATGGAGCGCGGGGGGGCCTGAGCGGCTGCGCTGCAGCGTGGTGTGTTGCAATGTGGGGGAAGAAGGCGGGCGGCGCGGGTCACGGCGCTGCTGGCTCTGAGGAAGGAAACAATGCTGAAGGAGAGTGCCCCTCTCCGCCGCGGATGACCGTCGTCGCACGCCGCTGTAGGTAGGTAGGTAGATAGGTAAGGAGGTACGGTGAGGAAGAAAAATGTTAGTGAACGAGGTATCCATCAGCAGCAAAGACCCGTTCCTTTCCGCCGATCGTCTCACAGTCACATGCCTGCATGCTATTGTAGGTATTCATGTCTGCCTGCCTAGGTATTATAGCATTGACCGAAGACCTTGTTAGATTCCCCCGTTAGAGTTCGACTCCTGATCGTTACTATTCACTTATGCGATGTTTCACGAGCTCATGGTTGGAGAGCAAGTTTTGAACCCCTATCACCAACATCTCCGTGGTCGATAAACATAGTATATGCCACTTGTAGATGTCTGGTTGCCAAGCATCTCCTGGTGGTTTCACCCGTTCACCCTGTCTGTGGAACCAAAATAGCACACGTCAGAAAGAACCCGACCCACTGGATTCCCGCATCATCGAGTACGATGTATGCATCTGGCAAGATTGTAGGTAGCGGCTCGCACCTCGGGATAAACAATTACTGGTTGTGCTTCACGGCCAGTGCCGACGGAAAGAAAACCTTCGGGGAGCGCAACTCTACAGCCGGCTAGTAGCGCCTTAGAGGGGGGATAGGGTACCTGTCGCGTTATCATCGAACGATGCGCCCTATGATCCCCAGTTTGGTAAGGTACCATAGTGCCATTGCCGGTTGTGGCCCGCCCAGAGCACCATGACCCCACTGAGGAGCCTGGCCCGCCCTTGTTCCTGTTGTCCCCGGCAAACCCAAGCTCTCGTCTTCTCCATCATTGCCAGAAATATACCTACTCGAAACATTATCCTTCAAGACTGCACGCAACCTTCATCCTGCCCCCCATTGACTTTGCAGCAGTAGATCCGACTTTTGTTCTTAAACCTCACCTCTCAATTTCTCCACGCTTCTCTCTCCCTTTGCTGCTCCGCCCGCTCATGTCCAGTTCCATGTTGCCCTGCGTCACACAGCCTCGGTAAAGGCTGTTCCTAACTCGGTCACGCGGGGTTGTTTGTTCGATTCGAATACCTCACCAAGTAGTCAAAACTCGGTCTCCCTAGCCGCCCGTCATGTCGTGGAAGAAAACCGACAGGTTGATGGACACCATCAGGCATTACGCCAGTTTCCCGGCAACTGGCGTGAGCTTGAGGCAAATGGTGCAGTTTGGAGAGAAGCCCTCTGTCGGTTCGTCTGCCCTCCCCGGCTCCCCACGCCCGCCCGGCGACCTGTTTTTGCAGCCTCTTTGCCCTCTCGTTTGTCCTCCCGCGTGCCTGTCTTCTTGGCCTTTGGCCTTCCGAGGCGCCAATCGGCGCAGGACCGTCTCGAGTTTCCCCGTGTCAATGCTGACTCTGTGACTCCGTGCTCCCAGGAACTCTCTTCCGTGCCTCGCAATTCCTCGCCGAGGAGCTACCAATTCGCCTAGCCCATCGTGTACAAGAACTCGACGAGCTCCCCGATGGCCTCAACGATATGCCCTCTGTGAAGCGCGTGCAAGATTGGTACGCACAGTCGTTCGAGGTACGTCGCCGCATTGCCATCGCATATCGCACAACGGACATGACTCACTGACGTTTGCTCGTCCGCGCAGGAACTCACACAGCTCCCGCGGCCTGATCTAGACAGGACTACCAAAGAAAGACTGATGAAGCCGGCCAAGTCACATGGCAAAGGCTCCATGCTCTCCGAGGCGACGCGGAACCCGAGTATCGAAGACGGACAATACGCATCCCTCCCCCAGTCCAACGGGAATGGCTGGAGCAAACAGAAGAACGTTGCCTCACGGAGATACTTCGCCATGGTAGACGACACGGGCGACTGGCCGGCCGAGCTCCGACTGTACAACGAACGCTTCGCAAAGGCCCTGCACGGCATCAAGAGGCGCCACGATGGAGTCGTCACCACCATGGCCCAGGGCATATTGGAGTACAAGCGCAAGAGGCAGCGCATGCAGATCGACCACAACATCCAGTCGTTCCTCGACCGGTTTTACATGTCTCGCATAGGAATCCGCATGCTCATCGGTCAACACATTGCACTGACCGATCAAAGCCACCATCGCGACCCGTCCTACGTCGGCATCATCTGTACCAAGACCAACGTCCAGGACCTCGCTCAGGAGGCCATCGAGAACGCGCGCTTTGTGTGCGAGGACCACTACGGGCTTTTCGAGGCGCCCAAGATCCAGCTTGTTTGCAACCCCAACATCAACTTCATGTACGTTCCCGGGCATCTGTCCCACATGCTTTTCGAGACTCTCAAGAACTCCCTTCGCGCCGTTGTCGAAACACACGGCCAGGACAAGCAGGAGTTCCCCGTAACCAAGGTCATTGTCGCCGAAGGCAAGGAGGACATCACCATCAAGATCTCGGATGAAGGCGGCGGCATCCCCAGAAGCTCGATTCCCCTTGTTTGGACATATATGTACACCACCGTGGACCGGACACCGAACCTGGATCCAGACTTCGATAAGAGCGATTTCAAGGCGCCAATGGCCGGTTTCGGGTATGGGCTGCCCATCTCACGGTTGTACGCGCGATACTTTGGCGGCGATTTAAAGCTCATCAGCATGGAGGGGTGAGTTCGCGCGCCGCGCCCCGCCCCCCTTGGATCCCTGCATCCGATGCACATACGGAAATGCTGACTTTGTCACTACAGGTACGGAACGGATGTTTACCTTCATCTCAACCGTCTGTCCAGCTCATCAGAACCCCTCCAATAGGGACCAGCAGTCATGAGGGACAGAAATGCTCGAGGATTGACGCTAGGGTTGAGGTATACACTGCATAAGAGGCTGAAGGAACGCGAGATCACTGAACGCCGGCAAGTGGGCGACGCCCAGGACATGATGAACCGGGGCAACGACCCCAATCCAGGATATTACAAGCGTGACAGCGATCTGTAAAACGGGCTTGTCTTGGAGAGAACGAACTGTTGATCGCGCTGTGCAAAGCCTGACTGACTGCTGAGGCCGTGTGCCCCCTATGCTGAACCAGTGCCTGGAACCATCCTGCTAGTCTTCCATTTCTAGACCTGTAGGCCCAGGAGGGGGGGGGCCATACGCGGTCAAGCTTGGTCAGTGCACAGTCGAAACGATCGTAAACCAGCACACGCTGGTACTTTTTTCTATGTTTTTTTATAACATCTGCTCGTGCTCATGGGCATATCGGCGGCCGTCACTGTGACGGGGGATGACACGCATGAAGCACATATACACGTCGTTTTTGGGTAAGGGTTGGGGGCCAAGTTCAAAAAGAAGAATCGCTCCGGCTGGGTTAGGGGTCTCGGGATTGCATACACTAGTATTGCGGGGCAAGCCGCACCAACATCGAGAGACCGGATGGTTGGGGGCGTCTTTTTGGGTACATTATGCCGCATGTTTCTCTCGTTAACTTTGTCGCAATACATCACTGCATGCGAACTTGGTTATGCTGCTTTCGTGATCTGATTCATTCTACCACCTGTGCGTAAGGTTGCTACCTTGTAGGGCAAAGCTGATTCCCTCCCCAGATCTTCTCAGTACCCCACTACTCTTGGTACGATGAGAAGAGCAAAAATGGACATGCTTTCTGAATAAGACGTCGTCCCCTTGTTCGCGCTGTAGTCTCTTTTGATACAGAGGGAAGTAATCAAGGGCAACCAACAGACGTGGTGAGAGAAAAGATCGCGTCTTGCCGCCCAGGCTTGTAAGTCTCCTTTAATGGCAAGGGTATTATCAGCTTGAGGTGCCAATCTTCCATGGATGCTGTCAGAGAGGCTTGACGGCGCAAGTGCCATATTACTCATCGTCGTCACTGTCGTCTTCACCATTACCATAAGGAACAGCCATCTGTCGCTGCGGCATGTTGCGCTGCAGCTCGCGATGCTCCTTCTCGGTAAGATGCTTTCTGTCGGATCGACTCTGCCTTTGGGTTAGAAACGTGCGTTTGTTACGCGGTAGATGGTTGCCGACTTACCCTATCCCAAGTTCCGCCCGTAGCAGGCTTGCTGACGTTGGCGGTATTCTGAGGACGAATGTTCGCGGTGCTCGGAGGGCGATTGTTCAAGGCGGCTTCGCGGCGGCTGTTTTCCAAACTCTGGCCACGACTGCCCGAAGCTGGAGTCATGCCACTCATCGCTGACGATCGGCCAGACTGGATAGTGGGAGTCTTGGTCATCTGGTACTGACGACCATTGGAGTCCCAGGCGTTGTAGGTCACTCGATCATTTGTCTGAGGCTGGGCAATCTTTGCCTGGCTGAGCCACAGACTGGTTTCTCCCAGGCCCTCAAGGGTGGGTTGGGACGCGGATTCGGAGATGTTAGATCCAGTGGCGCGTCGAGTGGAAGTTACACTTTCAGTATCCCAATGAGGCGGGGCGATGTTCTGACTAGCACGGTCGATGCCGAGACCTGCGAACTTGAGGGAAGGGGCGCCCGTCTCATTGTCGTCTAAATCTGTGAGTCCGTCCGTCTCGGTGATCGGTTTAAGGGGCTGTATCAATGTCAGCAGGTCTTAAATGGCCCAAAGACTTATTAGTCATACTCGATAATCATGAAGGTCGAGGATATCGGAAGGCTCCGTAGGAGAATGCATCTCAAAGTTGTTGTTGATTTCCTCGAGTGGATCTAGAGCAGTATTCGGGCGTTCCCAGGGGGCATAACCCGGTTCCTGGGTGTTGATCCAGTGCTGGCAGGCCTTGCAGATCTGGTCCCAATATGTGTTAGAAACGAAACCTCAGAGGATACACCTCGAAGATACACCTCGGATGGTACACAAAATCGAATTCGTAAACTTACGTTGACACCGTTGCTTCTGCTGTTTTTGGAAAAATGGTTAAGAGGCCGGATTTTGTTGCAAGGGCCCTCGCATTCTATCTCCTTCACCGACTCGCCCGAGTGAATGCGGCAAATCATACCCGTATTTGCAGCGTCGATATGGATTCGGCGGCTCAGCTTGTTTTGTACAAGCTTTTGTTGCTTGGAAGAGAAGCTTGTCCAAGGCTTCCATTCGCCGCCGGTTTTACAGCGAAACCTTGCTGGTCAGTTTGTGTGTATTCATCGTGCGCTGCCTTCCTTGAACACTCACTGATCAGGCAGTTTCTGGCCGTTGAGAGCCATGGTTGATTTTCTTGTGCGTTGTGTAGACAATATGGGTTGTTGTGGAAAGAAAGTTTTCAGGTTGCTGTGGGAAGAACTGTGGGTTTAAATACACAAAGGAAGATGGCGAGAGTGAAGGAGTGTCTGGAGGAAGGTGGTGAGTATGAAGGAGCGACTGGGCCGACGTCTCACCTGCCTCTCATATGCACAGTAACAAGAGAAGGAGCGCAAAGAGAAATTTTTCCTAAGGGCCTGTTGTCTCTGTTGCTATCTCTTCCCTGTTACTGCCTTTCCCTGCTTCTATCATTCTTTGTCGTTGTTCTCCCTGCTGTTGTCATTCTCTGCAATTCCTTTCCCCTGTTGTATCTTCACCTGAATATCTCTTGAGATTTTATTGGCGTATACTTGGGCACTATCCTCCTTGTCTAAGACCATGACATTTGTGCCAAGGGGGGACTACCTGTTGTTAACCAACACAATTGCAATACTTTTGGGATCACATAAAAGGCTATAGACCAGATCAAAGGCTGTGAACTGAGTGGAAGACTATAAACAATGTAGGTGCAAAGCTGCAGTGTAATATACTACCCCTCTAAACTCCATGCTTCTCTCCGGATCTGCCAAAGTGACGCGGAATCAATAACTTGACGTGGTAAATCTAGATGATAGACTGCATCCCCATGCGACCTCATGTCCCCTTGAACATACTCTTGCCTCGTTTGATACTTTTTGTCAGGCAGCTTCGAGGCAACAAGTTGCCATGATTGGACCACACAGGGACTCGACTCTAGACGCCACGTTCCACGCCAAGTGATTGAGGCATCATCTCTGTCAATGCGATATATAAGCGCACAGGCGTGTGCCTTTCCACCATTCCAAAGCACAAATGTGTGTAGCTTGGGCATATTTTGTACAAGGACGCTGGCCCTGTACAGCAAACTTTCAATCTGCTTGCTTTCCCCCAGTCTTTCTGTAGGAGCGGTGATGTGAGCGCTAAAGATTGCAGATACGACCAGGTCCACGTCGGATGGCAGCATCGAAAGGCTTCCTCTGCGTCACCTTGAAAGAGATGGCAAAGTGCTGTAGGTTGAGGCTTTTGTATGCAAGAACAGCACCAAGCCCCCTACAAGGATTGTAAATCTGGGTCAGGTCTACAATGCTCCCGGGCATTGGCATTGAGAGCCAGGGTGAAGGGGCTGGCCGCGGAAATTGATCGTCAAATTTGTAGGCGTCTTCAAACACTGTCAATCTCTTAAGAGTGTCTGGAAGACAATCTAGTAATGCATTTCCGAGATCTGTTCTTTAACATTAGTGCTAAACGATCAGGACGATCAGGACGTGCTAAACATGATAAAAGGACAAAGTTTGTGGGTTCTGCCACAGGCAGTGGTGCTCACTTAGATCGCAATGTACTCTGGACTCAGTCGGAAATGCCCATGGCTCATAGGATATGTGCTCTAGACCTTCAAGTCTGCTAATCAATAGGCCAATCCCCCATGGATAGAAGAAACGCCGAAGTTGTCGACGGATAATAAGGTGAGTGACTGCTTTAACACTCGGGGTAACGTTTGGCAGCACGTTAGGTGGATAGGTCGGAAGAGCCGTCGTACAGCCGAGCTTGGAGGATGTTCAACTTGTTTGCCATGCATCCAGCCATGCTGCGGGTCATGATGCAGATTCATAGCCCTCCAAGCATCCGGTGTTGCGCCCCTGTCATGCTCAACATCGTCGGTGGGCAAGCATATATTCTTAAACCAATGGTCGCAGTCGCTCGGAGCGTATACGTTGATCTCCAACGCCAGGCGAGCCGCTGGTCTCCAAGTACTGAGAATGGAAAAAAGTCTGCATATCCAATCATTGACGATAGCTCCGATCCTTTCTGATGGTGACGTCTTTTCGAGCAACACGTAGACGTGAAGCGTGCTAATTCGACGTTGAGACAGATGTGATGGATAATATCTCTCTTACGTGGCGAAGGGATCCGAAATCGTCGAGACAAGACACTCCTAGCTTCAGTCTGTAAAAGTTAACCTTCTTTAGAGCTTGCTGCCATTCTCTGCATACAGATGCGAGCGAAGCCCAGCCAGGGGTTTTCCGGTGTGCGATTGCCGACAGAATCATGAGGCGAATCTCTGCTGGTAGAGATGTCCATCGCCTTGCTTGGCTGCGGGTTCTCATACTGCAGCTTTTGAAGAGAAACATCAGACAGGAAAGGTAGAAACCGGGTAAGAAGGGCGAGAGGGGTGTTGTATAGTTGTCCGGAAAAGCCGTATCTGAAGAGTCTTTGCCTGCTCGGTCGAAAGCTAGGGTGGCAAGTCGGACGAGAAATGGGTAGAATATGTGCGCCAACGTAGAATCGTGGTTTCTCCTGGGGAGTTGGAACGGCCGAGGAACTTGGTTCTGACGCGTTAAGGCGTGGAACAGATGGCAAAAGTCGCAACAGGGCCAAGAGCACTTATTATAGCAACTGGGGGAGTCATATCCGAAGGCTCTAGCAACATTGATTGATAGGAAGGTTCGTTTACGATGTTGTAAGGTACTGTGTTTCTATCGAGAAACCTTCCATTATGGTGTTGAGTATTAGGTACAACGGCCATACGTTGTGTATCCGCCAGTCTTATAGTATTTCTTATGTAGCTGTGCGACCTTGATAGAGCCGTCTTGGATACATACCTCAATCGTTAGCTAACCCTGCTGGTCTTTCCATTTCACGTTGGATTCGAGTCACTGGGAGAAAAACAAGCAAATGCCCAGAGTATTCTTGCTAAAAACTTCGTTCTCTAGTGACGGTACAGTTCCCGCTAACAACAGATTCAAAATTTGCCTACAATGCGCAATGAAAAGCTTGTCCCCAATGCGAATGCCCGTGGTCCTCGAAACCAAAAGTCAAACTCAGTACCGCGATGCCCGTACAGACTCCCAAAAGGAAGAAACACATATTCGGCGGAACACCTGCTCAACCATGGGAGTTCACAACGCTGACTACCTATCTAAGACCAGTAGTCTTGGCTGTTCGAAGGACCAGACCACGGCGCCTGGTGGATACCTGGACGGGCACCCGGCCGTAGTCGGTCGTCATCCGGAGCCAAGTGCAGCAAACGTGCCGACTCTGCGAGGCATCGGTGCCCAGCCGCATTGTCGCATGCACACTTTGGCCCGAATAGGCCATAATGCTTATTGGTGCCTTATAGTACACATTACGCGAGGGAAAGCGCGGCCTAGTTGACGCCCAGTGGATGATCTATTCTGCATCCGGAGGAGTGCCCACCACGCGCTCCTCAGCGTCTTTGTCTAGCAGGGGAGGGGTCCGCCGCGGTGAAGAAAATTCCACAGCTTCCAGAAGCGGCATGGAACCCCCCCATGCCCCGGCAAGGGGGGGGGGGGGGTTGCTAGTGGATGCTTCGAACAGGGAGAGCAACGGGGGCGGCAGCTCGTGTCTTCGACGATGGCTTCGAGCCGAGGCGAGATCATTCACGAGACCGCCAATCTCCACGCGTGACCAATCGAATGCGTGAAACGGCAGTTTTTGGGACTCAGCCGGGCCACTACTCAGTCCGTCGACTTCGTTGCCCCGGCAGAAGCCTGAGTCGTGCTTCGGACGTCCTGGTCCAGGAAAGAGAATCGTCTGTCCGGTCGATCGGCAGGTTCCAGTTTCGCGGGACAGTGATTGACCGGAGAGCCAGACGGGCGGCTGGCCCCCATGTCGCATACCAGCCTCTCTCCGACAGGATCCGAATGTTTGGGCTAGGGGTTGGTTCGGAAATGCCAGAAGCACGAATGAGAGTTCTCGTTTCTTAGGGCCTCGAAAAAGAAGAGGAAGGAGGAGAGAAAGGGGAGTGGATCTCTGTCGACACCGCGGTATGCAGAAACAAGATGCCGTCTGCAAAGACTGACCGTGTCAGAACTCTGGTCCGCACACGCGCAGCGGCAGCGGCACGACATCGTGATCTCCGCCCTGAGTCAAGTCAGGGATCCGCAGAGGCGTAAGCTTGCGGCTGGGAGATATCGATGTTCAAATCTGATCAGTTTGAGCACCCCGAAAATATTCCCTCCCGAGATTGCGCAACATTGTCTTACCTTCTTTGCTCGTGTCTGACCCAGAGGCTTTCGGCGCGGAGGTTCCGGCTCCATATACGCTGCTTCCATTGGGTGATCCCACCTCCCCCTTCATTGAACCCTTTAGCCGTGGTAGGGCCACTTCTAGATTGCTATCATAAAACTCGGTACGGATAGCGCGTTGTTTAAATTCACGCAATGACAAGGACGAACTCCAAATAGAATCGAACGTGGATTCACCACCAATATTCACCCTGGATCACACAGATGTACAGGCGAGGAGTTTCTCACAAAAAAAAAACCCCGTCTGCTGTGGGTCCCAAATGCGGGTTCGGGATTGTGCCGCTTCCACGAGACAATTCGCACGTCCCCCCGTGCGCGGGAAGGAAATAGGGGCTGTAAACTGGAAACGAGGCCATAGTAATCCACGGCCACGAGGGGGGCCTGACAGCCCAGTGCCCGTGTGAGAAGAGGAGGGAAAGAAAACCAACCCCCTTGTAACGGCGAGGTTCAAGATTGGCAACCCTCAACTATCGAGAACGGGAGACAAGCCTAGCTTCATCTTTGCACCCTCAGCAGCGCCAGCCCCGCGGTCGATTGAGAGAGCTGGGCGGACGGGGTGTGTGTGTGTGTGTGTGTGTGTGTGTGTGAGGTCTCACAACAACCGTTAATCATCTCTGTTTTCATGCTCAATGTTGGACATAGCAATACGGCTATGCAACGTCGTTTAGGTAGGGCTCCTGGCCAACCCAGCCGATAATGGCCCCTCCGTCCTCTTGGCCTTATGATTCCCAACCGAAATGGTGGTCCCTGAACCCCATTTTGCGGTGAGACCGGAACCCCGGGCCCCAAGCTTCGCAGATTCATGCTGGTGAGCCGGCCCGGCCGTGGCTCCTTTTCGCATGGGCAATTTGCCCAGCATAGTCGCCTCCCGTCTGGCGGGGTTTTGAGGGAAAACCAGAAGCCCGGCGGCGAGAACTATGCCATAGTATGCCATAGTAGGGGTGGTGGTGTGTGCACCAAGGGACCGGTGGACGGCGCGGCTGGGCTCCTGGGCTGGTCTATGCCGCCAAGGATCCGGCCTCGAGGGAAGAAAGAGCATGAAGCTATGTGCAAACCCACTGACATGATCCCGGCGGCACGACAAAGTTGCCAGGCATGGCTTGTCAGAGACAAGCAACCGATGAGGAGCCTGCAGTTACATTCGCCGTACATGCCTGACAGTTTATTGGTCTTGGCTGTCCAAGTAAAGAGGGATCGCCCATCCTGAAGAGCGCTGTGGAGCAGAGGGGGGCGGCCATGGTGGAGTGACGAAGCGCGATGTTGCCGCGACGGGGGGAACTATCCGGACGCCCATCAGTTGCCCCCTCCCACGAGATTGTCCCTCGTCTCTGGTTTCCTTCTCTCATCTGACGAGGCAGCCCAGTAAGAGTGGGTGGCTGGGAGGGGGTGGACGGAAGCTTGGAGCCCCCAAAAGGGAAATCCTGACCTGGCCTGGAGTCCCTAGAAACCGGCCGGCCGACTCCACTGGCTGTCATTCCAAATGGGCCCGCCGCGTCGAACCGCGGATGTGCCGGTTGGTGTCGCTCACCGCGGGACCATGGTGTTTAGCCAAACCAGACCGGGTCCCCGGTCCTCTCTCGTATGTCTGTGTGAAGGTACGGAGCATGTACTCGTTCACCGGGAGAGTTTTTCTCTCTTCGCTTCAAGGGCCCCTGAGATCGACTAGGTGGTAGTAATTGGGATATGAGTCGCGGCAGGCTGGCGGGTGGGGGCCGTGCGAGGGCTTGTCCGGCTTGTGACCAAACCAAGGGTGGGAATGCGAGGAGAAACGCCCCGATCTCTCATGATACAGAAGGTCACTATTGAAGACGGTGGATCGTTTCACGGATACGCCAACCGTCTGGAGCCTTATTTGTGCATGGGGACCGTTAACGCCGACTTGGGAGGCCTGGGCCTTGCTAGGTAGTGTTAGAAAGCACAAAACGAGACTAGGGCCAGTCGTCAGCGTTGGTGGAGAATTGAGTCGAAGGGCACCAGTTGTGTCGCTCGCCAACGGCATATGAAATTAAACGGCCTATGCACAGTTATGCAGACCCATCTCAAACATCCCGAACCATTCGATGCATTTATCGAATTTGTTGCAACGTCCGCAAAGTCAATGGGCACAGATCTAACGACACGAAAGACCAGTTTATGATAACTAATCTACGGGCTATGTGCAGGGTGTTCGAAACGAACCCCATGGACGAATTGCCACACATCTCCAAACAACTGGGTACCAAGACAAGCGTGAGTACCCAACTCCCGAACTGAGGAATGGGGGGAAAAAGAGAGAGCCTCAGAGATGAATGCAAAACGCGATTTAAATGCCAGACCTCCGCAACGCCTCACCTAAATTTAATTTTTCTGTTTACCACTCCTTTATTTTCTTCGCCAGAACGGACACTAAAGCAACATTTGTCTTGTTTAGTTCTCGGGGTCGGCTGCCACGTTGTGGATGCTGTAGGTCGTGCGTCAGTTAGTATGCCCTGCTCAGCATCTCGGAAGAAGAGGGCCTACCCGATATCCGCACCGGTTCCCGGTGGAGACAGTATTTCAGCTCGCGACCGTGCCGCCAAGCCGTTCGTCTTGACGGTCTTGGCAGCCGGGCCAGAGTCTGCAGAACCCTGAGCCAGAGGACCGCTGCTGGCAATAACTGCCTTACGCTTCTTGCTGCCATTGCGGGCCTCGTAGAGGCGGTCGAAGTAGCCATCAGGGATAGAAGTGACGTAGCAGCCGGTGAAAACGCCAACCTCAAAAGTCTGGGTCTTGGGGTCGCGAGGAGAGAGCTCGGCGCACGAGGCCGCGAGATCTTCAAGCGTCTGGTAAATGACCTCGTCGGCGCCAATGTGCTCGGCGATCTCCGAGTTGGAGCGGCCGTGGGCAATGAGTTCGTTGGGCGTCGCAAGATCAATTCCGTACACGTGCGGGTTCAAAACGGCCGGACTGCAACTGCTGAAGATGACCTTCTTGGCGCCAGCCTCCCGCGCCATGTTGACAATCTCGCGGCTCGTTGTACCCTGCTCAGATGTCAGCAATCTTACTGCTTGCATTGGGCTCCAGTCAACATACCCGAACAATGCTATCGTCGACCAAAAGCACAGTTTTCCCCTTGAATTCAGTGTCAATGGTACTAAGCTTACGGCGGACACCCTGCTTGCGAGAGCTCTGGGTAGGCATGATGAATGTGCTTGAACAGGGACGTTGTCAGTAATGATACTTCCGAAAGCAGTTTGAGCAGGGTAATTAATGTGGACTAACCGAAAGACGTAACGGTTCTTGACGAAGCCCATGGAGTACGGCTTCTTGAGCCGCTCTGCCAGGGCTGCGGCAGCCGTATTTGAGGTTTCTGGGATAGGAATGACAACATCAATGTCCTTGACAGCCTCCTCGCCCAGCTTTGCAATGATGTTGTCGGCCAACTTGACACCCTGCAGGTTACGAGACTCATGGACGCTAATACCATCGATGGTCGTATCCGGGCGTGCAAAGTACACTAGCGTTGCGCCTGTTAATATCGGGAGCAACAGAGACCGAAGGACCTGTAAACTCACCGTACTCGAAGATGTCAGGGCTGTAAGACTCCATCTCCTGAATCTGTCTGAAGACTGGAGGCGAACCGCGCTTAAACAAGACGGCCTGTCCGGGGAGAACGTCTGTAATGTTTGAGAAACCCAACTGCTTCAGCGCTACAGACTCGGATGCAAGCATGTAGTCTGTAGCACCCTCAAGAGTGTGAGAGGGCCGAGAGCCCCAGACCAGAGGTCGGATTCCATTGGGATCGCGGAATCCACACATGCCATACCCAGCAAGCATGATGACTGAGGCCCAGGCTCCTCTGCAGCGCTTGTAGGTTCGCTCCAAGGCGCTGAACAAGTCGTTCTCGTTGACACGTGCTTTTCCAGTCTCGTTGAGCTCATTTGCAAACACAGAGAGCATCAACTCGGAGTCACTACCGGTGTTAACGTGGCGATGCGCCTCGTGGTCCAGGAATTCACGGAGCTCTTCAGCATTGATGAGATTGCCGTTGTGGGATAAGCACACGCCATACGGGCTATTGACGTAGAATGGCTGGGCTGGTTTTCGTTAGTTCATCCTTTGTCAAACGTGGATTGACTGTGAAGCTTACCCTCAGCACGCCTAAAGGGAAGAGTCAGTAATGGCATTCTTTACGGATCCAACAGCATGCAGAGAGACACTTACCCACTGCTTCCCCAGGTTGGGTAACGCAAGTGACCAATACCCATCCATCCAGGGAGGTCGATGACTCTCCTTCCGTCATTGAAGACCTTGGATGCCATACCGGCATCTTTGCAGGAATAGATGCGTCCGTGCTTCCTACTACGATTAGCACTTGAGCTTTGACCTCAAAGATGGTCGAAAATTACGATGATGTTGCTATACCACAAGCATCCTGACCTCTGTGACGGGTTAGAACATACTCCTTGCCAAAGGATCTATAATACGTTCCTGTGCTGAAGGAGGTACATGGCCTCGTGCAACTCCTGCGCGGCGTCGCAGGAGTCATCCTCGCGGTCCCAGTCACCCAGGCATACACCAATGATTCCGCACATATTGTCGCGACTCTTTTGGGGGCTGGTGTACAAAAAGGTTGATGTATCTAGATGGAGGCTGGCAGAGCAGGATCTCAATGCGCCTCTCAGGGCTGGTTCGTGACGATACCGTTATCGATAGCAAGGAGTGCGCCCTTCCTGTATTGAACTTGGCAACTGTTGCGCAAGTTGTCGTCGTCGTGTTGGTGCCAAAGTTCGAGATGGCTTCTGTCGTGGCGGGGTATCCGATAGCGGGGTATTTTCTTAGCAGGATGGGCAGGGTCCACGCCGGGGTTTTTTTGCGCACTTCGGGGCAAGGACAAAGGCCAGGAAACGAGGGCGATGGCTCAGGGACTTGTCAATCCCGTTTCGACTCGGCGGAGGGGAGAGGAAGAGAACGATGCAATCCGGAGAGGAACGTCGAAAAAAAGGGCGCAACGTCGTCTGCAAGAGAAAAAAAAAAATTCCTCCACGACGACCAAGTTCGGGAAGGAAGGACAAATTAGTGGGGCCGGCTATCGGCGCGGTAGGGCAGCACGGATAAGGCTCCGTAGCAGCTAGAGCTACCGGTGCTGCTTGGGACCGCGCTTCTAGGTTGTCCAACCTTATTCTTTGTTTGGTTTTGTGTGAACCGTTACTTTTACCTTAGCCAGCTTGCACCTGTAGGATTGTCTCCCAAACCTCCTTGCTTTGCAGCTGCTTTTGGGGCTCAACCGACGCATTCCTGAGATGTGGGCAATGATGCATTGTCAAAAAGGGCAGGTCTGGTGACGGCAGCCACGTGGTGCAGGCGTACTAAACCTGCAGAGATAAGCAGACAAACAGCGTCAAACGGGGGTCTTGGGGCTTAACCCATTTGGCCGCATGCGGTGTGCAAGTTGGACATGCTACCCAGATACACTTGAAGTACCTAGTTCATTCAGGTGGCTGAAAGAGCACCTGAAGACTGGATGGTGGTTGCTGCCAACCCCCCGTGACATGTATTTGACACGTCCACGGATGACAACTTGCAGGATCTGATGGCACTTTCTTGATGTCGTAACTTTCTCTCCCCTGGCGCCTTTACCAGTGGGTTGGGTCGCAGAACGTCGGGGCCTCTGATCAAAGTATGATTTTGAGGCTGCCGAGGGTTTCACATTACTTGCGCGCAGAAGAACGGGAGGCCTTGATGTTTGTTTACAGGGATTTACAGTCTGGCCGTCTGAAGAAACCAGCCGTCCTCACGAAACTGTATATAATCGTACTGGGAAACGGCTGGGAAGAATTGAGGGATATTGGAGCATGCCAGAAACCAAAAATACTGATAGACGCACCAGCCTTGAGGGGTAGGGAGCCAGTCAAATGACGAGAAACATTAGGTTTGCCCGGCAGCTTATGCAGGCTTGGACTCTTTACTAGACATGTAGAGTATTTTTTTTTGCCATCGATTAACCCAGCCAACGCACCGTCAAAAAGACCCAAACATTCCTGCGATGAATGGGATTTGTGTTTACACATTCGGAAATACCGTTTATCGGGGGATGCATATTGGAGATTTGGCGTTTATAAGCATACACTACCTACGTCAATGTATAAATATGCACAAGAATATTTATGCACATAGTGGGTCCATATTCGTGAGCCCTGTCGTCCTGGCGTCGTCTAACGGCACAGACTCGCGGAAAGTGGCTATCAGATTGCCCCGACGGCGTGGTGTCCAACATTCCTCACGGCGTGTGTCGATCGGCAGCTCTCTTTCATCCACGTCCCCCCTTCCCAGGATCATATGGTCCGTCGCTAGCTGCTAATCAAAACGGAAGGGCCGTGGAATGCGAGGAGGGGGAGGGGGAGGGGGAGGGGGAGGGGAAGGTCGACGAGAAAGGATACTCGGTGGCGGGGGTTTGGCAAACATCATTTCGCTGAAAAGAGCCAAGGTCGATACACGAGTATTCACACCGAGGACGTCGTGAAGAGAGGGGGGGCACAGTGGCGTGTGCCGCTCTGTGACTGACTGACTACATGTTTCTTAGCACTTGGCACTTTGGCGTTGGACGCAGGAATGGATGGGTGAATGCAGTTTCGCCAGCGGCAAGGCGGCGTCTCATTCTTCGAGGCAACCAAGCACCTGGTAGTTTTCTCGCTCCGCCGGAGCAGGAATACCGCATACGCTGACGGAGGACATGTTCCAGACGTTTTCCATACGATGGGCCCCCAGGCAATATCGAATATTCCATCGGCAGGTTGCGGTGGGTTGCCGTGTGTCAATGGCCTTGTACGCTCCACTGATTATCTCGTTGCGACAAGCTGCTGGCTCGGGACTAGCGGAAAGAGTGTCCTTTTTCCCTCTGTTTTTCTCGAATCCGTGATGAGCTCCGTTGGTTGGTGCGGGCAACGGCGAGCCTTCCCAAAGGATCAATCATCCCCTGAACCCCGATATCCTGGCACACATTCATAGGCGAGAGGGATTGAAATTGAGTGTGAGAGGGAAGGGGGTCTCCATCACCCGTCCCGGCCTCCCGTGTTTGGGACCAGCTTGACGAGAACTTGGAACTTGGAGGTACACAGCACGAATGTGACTGCTACGCCTCCTTGCATCGTAGTGTAAACCATAGATACTGCCTCGGCCAGTCGAGTTTATCCATTTGGCTCGTGCCCGGGGAATTAATTGGGTTCGGCTCAGACGCCTGGTATTTGGGAGAGAGAGTTTGGGGAGGGGGCACAAAAGCGAGTCATCCTAAGTCGACAGTCCTTGCGTTCCGACGGCTACATTCAAGAAAACGGCTGAGCATTGGAGTTCGCAGCTGCGTCGCAACGACAGGATCAAACGCGCTCTCAGAGTGACTTGGATGTCGCGGTAACGGCGGCCGCTACCTAAATGGGGTGTCTTGGAAGTGACGCCTTTTGCTCTCTCGTGAACGACCTGACGTACTGCAGTATGTCATTACAGTCAATACAAGCAGGTGCAATGCTCATGTAGCTCATTGCCGTTTCTGGGCTAGAATTGGCAAATCTCCCCTTTTTGTGCATACCTACCTACCTACCTACCTACCGGTAGGCGGCCAGTGCTGTCATCATCATCATCATCCAGTCTTTCCTTTTTCTTTTTCTTTTTCTGCCCTTTCGATCCCCCTTTCCCGCAATCTTTCCGTCGTGTTTCATCATTTCAACACCAGGCTGCTGGTAATGCTGGGCACGCCCATCTGCCGCCCATCAATTGGCAAATGGCCTCCCTGGTGGGCTGCGTGGCTGCCTCCACGTTTTTTTCTTTCCCACTGCGCCCCTGTTCCTTTTTTTGTGTGTGTGTGTGTGCTTTATTTGCTTTTTCTTTTTCTTGTTCCTGACTTATGCTGCCGGACCCACACTGACGCGCTTCTTTGGCCAGACCACCCCAGCCACCCCGCCGCGACCTTCTCGAGCCAAACTGCGATGGTAGTCAACCTTGAGCCAGGTACGAATCTAGATAGAAAAAAGGAAGATCAATGACCTCAAGTACGGCTGATGTCACGGTGTATCTGAACGTCTGACGAATCAAGGCACGGGTTGAAGCAGGAAAGGCTTGTTAGGGACGTTCCGCAGGCCCCGAGCAAAGTGAGCCGGCGACTTGCAAGGGGCACACACATGGCGGGTACCAATAAAGTGATTGCTCCGCACTTCTTGCCGGCTTACGTTAAGGCTCAAGGACGTTTGATTTTTCATCATGTCGTTGTGATTATAGGCAAGCGATACCGGTAGGGTAACAGTAGGTAGCTGTCGGCCAAATGCTGGCTGGGGTCGCATCCGGCACCCATAGTGCTTAATGGTAGGACGTGAAACATTAGGAAACGCCTGCACTATCATAAGTTTGCAGGGTGCGTTTCCACGTTTCCTCTCCACCGCAACCACACGAGGACAGGACAAGGTTCGTAGATACCAGGAAACGCATCAACAGCAGGCAGACTATCCGTAGACTCACTCCGTACGCAGTACTCGTAGTGTAGTAGTTTAGTTGCTTAGGGTCGGGTCATCAGACTCGTCACGTCTCCTCCACACACCACCATTCGCATGCTTCGACTGGTCTTCTGTGCCCCTGGCATCTGGCGTCCAATGGTGCCGAAGGCACTAATGCGGCAGCTTCAGCAAGGCAAGGCAAGGCGGTCCAGGTACCGAGTACGTCTAGCACACGCGCACCTAGGTAGTAAGTAGCATTGCATTCGTAGAGGGCGTTTGGCTCTGGTATTTGGGGGGCTTGTGCGGGCAGTCCGGCACACTACCACGATCTATTGGCGGCGCTATGTACGATATGCACAACGGCAGGCTTCTGTCCCTCTTTTGGGCGTGCATAGGAAGGACGAACGAAGGACGGGATGATGCCAATTGAGGATTCGAGGCGTGAAGCCTAACGTCGTGGCCAATCTTGGGCAGCTTTAACCTGGGGCCCCTAGTGTAGTGCGAAATGGCTCCCCCTCTCTTCCCCCGGTTGATCGACTCGCCGGCGTGGACAATTTCATTCGCCCCCCTCGGCTTTTCCCTGTTTTGCACCTGTCTCGCCAGCCGGTGCCATTTGCTCCAAGCTACATAGTACTTCTTCATACTGCGTAAGCCAGTGGCACGTGCGCTCGTGGTGGATCTTATCAGACACGGAAGGAAGCTTGAATACGGAATCTACCTTGGTAGGTAGGTGCGGCTTGTATCCGTATTCTGCAGGTAGGTGGTTTAGGGAACGGTAGCTCCGCCTCTCAGCGCGGCCTGATTGGCAGGAGATGAAGCGAGCTGTGGCAGGAATAGAGCTCTACATTATGCTGCTTTGCGCTCGAACATCGAACCTCTGCCACGTCCCGGTCGTTGTTTGATCGCGTCTACGTCGCGTTGCGAAAATCAAGGCTCGCAGTACATAGGTACGTCCCTGCCGCAACCACACCAAACAGGAGACGACAACAAATCAGGTACGTACCCAGAAAGGTCCCGCAGCTGGAGGTACGTATCGTGAACCGCCTGACCACTACCTGACTGCCTGCCTGCCTACCATAGGTAGTACCTTGGAAGATACCAAAGGTAAACTAGGGAGGTACGGAGTACTCCGTACACGACGGACCAAATGAGCAGACATGAAGCTGTATCCACTTTCCACCTTCCCCGAGGCTCGGCCCCCTTTTTCATTATTTCTCTTGTGTTCGTGATGCGACGGTGATGCAAAGAGGCCGCCTCGAGCTTGGTTTCAAGGCTTGAGATGACAACTGCCCTGATGGAGAAGCTGAAGGACACACTGACACCGAATGATCCTTTGCCCCGATGGTTCTGATGGATGACACACATGATACGCTAGTACCCTAGGGTAGCGCGGTACACTTACTACTCCATGCAGTTACACTACCTACAGTAACAAAACTACGTACTAACACACTACCAGCACGAGGACCGGGACCTGGACCCCTCTGATCTGATCACTACTGCCGTCGACGACCCTTTTTTCCCCAGCCTTCGGATACACTACGCTACCTACAGGAACACTACCATTGGCGACGAGCAACAAGCTCGCGGCACCAGTCTGGGTGCCCCTTTCCTCCTGCTCTCGATGTGGTGCGAGGAGTGGAAACGCGTCTTCATGCGCCTGAACAGCCCAACAGCGGCTAACCTGACTCTGCCGACAGCCTCTTCCTTACCAAACAACGTTGAACGCAGGAACGCAGGAACACGGCTACTTTCTTTTTGCCTCCCCGCCTCCAATGTCTCCGCTCCATATCCGGCCCCAGAGAATACCATAGTAACCGCGGGTAAGGTCAGGTCGGGTCGGGTCATCCAGATCAAGGCGGTCCCAATGCTATGCGTCCAGCCCGCCTGCCCGCCCGCCAGAGTAGGGCGCCACTGTAGTATTTGCGCTGCCCGCATTGCCCTCCTTCTTGGTCCCTTGCCACAGACGTTGCCAACTTATCAGGGGTCTCCCTTCCCACTACCGTCAAACCACCACAGAGAATGTTGACTGATTCACTAGCACCCGGCACCCGCACTGGTACATGT
The DNA here is from genome assembly GCA_030867225.1 of Colletotrichum caudatum. Lineage (NCBI taxonomy): Eukaryota > Fungi > Ascomycota > Sordariomycetes > Glomerellales > Glomerellaceae > Colletotrichum > Colletotrichum caudatum. The sequence continues at coordinate 97,389 of MU846128.1, forward strand.
CACGACAGGACACGAGAGAAGGAGAGAAAGAGAAACATACATAGAAAAGGCAAGAGAGGGTACGGCTTACGAGAGGGAGTGAGAGAGAGAGGGAG